>MU130859.1:10010-33988 GCA_015039435.1 Imleria badia
CCATCACCGCATATGGGTTGTCGCTGACGTCGTTGCCTCCCATCCCAATGGAGCTTGGCTCTGTAGCACAGCCAGAAGGGCCCGGAAAGCCGTTCCACGTTACCCTGAAACCACAATCGGACAGTGAAGGTTCAATGGGACGGTTCGGAACTCTTGTTGTGGAATGCGGGTCGACGCGCCTCAAAACCATTCAAGGCGCTCGACAGCTCTCGGCATGCATTATCAACCACCACGGCATGCGGAGTCGTGCCAGTGATAAGGGGAAGTTGGTGGTGGGGAAAGACTATATCTGCTTCTTGCTTTACTCGGAGGACGAAGGGGATGACGAAGCCACATGGATGAAGCTCACCACGGACAACCTGCTACGGATATCCTGTTTGGGGAAGCCTGAGACAACCGGTAGTGATATGGTTGTTCCGGCAGCAGGTATGGCTGCGAATGAATTTGCCTTGTCGCTTGAAACAATGTCGATACAATCACCTGTAGCATGAGATGATAGTTTCGATTGTTCCCCTGTATTGCATAGGATACGTTTCATGATAGGTATTGTAACGTGGTAAGCAAGCTTTCCTGCAAAAAAATTGGATCTTCCAGAGTGCACATAGTAAGCAACTGGCGGGGACGCTCAGCATCATGATGGTTGCCATCACCTTCACTTTGGGATCGGTGCTCCTCCGAGTGTTCAGTCGACCTCAACCCTTCTCAAACGTCGCTCTATCACCACACGCCTCCCCGTCTTCTTCCTCCTACGTCTCGGGATCGCTGAGTGGTCGCGAAGTGACCATGATGCAGTCAAAGGATGCCCGTCCTTAGCACCTCGGGCTGCAGAGAAACCGGGAACTGACGACCGTATCTCCCCTGGCGCACACTGCGGGAAATATGAGCCGGAATGCGTACGCTAGATGAGTCCCCTACCAACCCTCGCTCTATGGTGCCTCTACCTCAGAGCACCCTCGATCTGCCTTACCCGCCGCGCACTCCTGCCCACGCGTTCGGTCTCGCATGCGTATTGACTCATCGGTAGGTCACGGCAAGTTCAACGTATGGCCTACTCATTCGACAGGCTGTACATGAGATTCCACAAAATTGGTATTTTCAGAGGGAAGGCGGCGCCATCGAGCCAAGACAACGATGACTTTACGGCAGTTTCGAAGGGACAGGTGCGCCAGGGCGCCTTCGATGGGTGAAGGGTGGCTTGGTACTGTCAGAGGACGCGAGCGCTCAGGACAACCCACGACGGATGTCGGTGAGCCGTCTGAACAGTTGCCAACACGTCAAAGCTCGACCTTGCTTCGTCGGCAGCGGCACGCTATCCCTCTGTCACAATAAAGGAGACCGTCAAAGTCGCTGGTCAATGCTTGGAATCCCCTCAGGTCGTCTCATTAAAGGACATGTACTGGTTCTTCCAAGACGATATTGCTGAAAAGCAGATTCAAGAACGGATGAGAGAAGCTTTCATGACGCGTACCTGTTTCAGCGCCGCGACACCGTGCTCAAGGTTGAGTCAAACAAAGTTGGGTTTCGATGTGATGTGTTTTGATGTCCACTGAACCCGTCAGTCTCGACGCGAAGAGGAACTTGCCATGTTGATCGCACAGCGTAGTGAATGAGACGGAGCCTCCGCCACGCCAAATGCTTCGACCTGCGGTGAATGATGCGGAGGAAGACTGGGCCTGTGTGAAGAGGACTGTCGTGCGACCTGCACGGACAGAACTAGGTCATTTATGGGCCTGGGGCGCGTTTCACACAGGAAGCACAAGGCTCAGGATCACGGGCCGACTCTAAACGATGCCGAAAATGGAAGGGCGGGCCGCCTTCGAACATTTGGGTGCAAACGTGCGACGTGTGTGGGCGATGGGCGCATCGCCGTTGACAGCGATAAGCCATCGATGTGTATCAGGCGCTGGCTGCGCTGCTTCTCCCGACGCTTCCTGTGTAGCCATCACCGCACTTTCCCCGCCGCTTTCCTTATTAGGTTGGCGCCCCGACGCCACGTCCTAATTTAGTAGCCGCGACAAGGGTTGTTGTGATTCTCGTCGCGTCACTCGACGTTCGCTCTCCCGCCCCCTGCCGAATCCGGTTATATTCTCGGTCACGCGCGATGTTCGCCACCAAAGTAACTTCCCGAGCCCACGGCTGGCGGCGTATAAGATCCCCGCCCCCCGCCCCCATCGAGTCACCCAGCATTCGCTTCCCCACATTCTGCCGACCTGACTCACTCGATGCATCCCCAATATAAATGGACCTCGCACTCCAGCTCACACTCAGTTCCGTCCTACCCGACGACCTCGCCCGGTCCCATGCCCAATGCCCCACACCTCCGCTCGGTGTCTCTGCCCCACCCTAATTCCGCCCCACACCACGCTTCGTCGTCGAGCTCCCAATGTATGACCTTTGTACTTCGTACCTTGTTGCTCGTGCCTTTTCTGATGCTATCTCCAGACCATTCCTCTTTTGAGGGCACATCCAATATCATCTCTCTTAACCCCCTCCTACCATGGACGGGTATCCCCTCAAACGTACTGTATTACAACGTGACTAGAGATGTGCAATACATCCAACTCCAACAAGGTTGCAACAACCTACTTCATGCGCCAGCCGTGCACCCACCCCGCACACGTCTCGTACTCAGCGTCCCCTCGCTCCCGCCTTGGTCCATGATCGAAGTGCGGAACGATAACGGTGTGACCGCATACGACGTGCTTGCACGCATTCGCGATGTCCTTAATCGCAGCGTATCTGCCGCGGAAATGGGGGCTATGGTTAGTGTCTCCGCTGTTGCCTCTGAGTATTTCAGAGTTCGGACGCATGCTGACCCGCGCGAATTTGCGCAGGGCGTCAAGAGGATTGATTTCCTCGGACCCAACGTCGTCTTTGCGGGTCTGTGCCCCATCGCCGGGCAGGACAGATGGGAGGTGCGTTTCATGCCGTCGGCGCCGAGGGCGTGAACGTGTGCTCCCCACTGCCCTTTTCACTGCATCATGATTCATGATCAGTTTACAAGTTCCAATAATTGGGACCTGAGTGTGTCACGGCCCCTGAATGGCCGGTGACTATATTCTATTTTTCATCGATTGCATCGCGTCGCGCCGGATTCTCTCTCGGACTTCATGGACGGTCGTGCGCTAATTTCTTCTCCTCTCGGTCAATTGCTTTCGTCTGTATTCTCGCTGTGGACTGTCTCGCACATCTCTATCGCCATCGTTGTGGACCTTGAAGCTGTCGCCATTTGTCGTATTCATCTGTCGTGTCAAGGTTGTATCTGTTTTCTTATACCATTATACCTTTCGTCCTTCATGTATATTCGTTCCTAGTCGTATCACTGGATAAGATAGCCATCGTCTGTAGCTACTAGATAATAGATAAGTACGTCTGCTGCGAAACTACTGTAACTTGAATCCCATACCCTTTGCGCAATCGTTCCGAGCATTGGACTCGAGGTCTTTGATGAAGTGCCATTCTCCTTGGGCTAGGGCTTCGTCTGGGTGATAAGTTAGATATGAGGGTCAGCTTCACTATTACTCACCTCCGCGACAGGTCCAGGTTTGAGAGAGAGCATAACCCGAGATCCTGTGTAACGTTCAACGAAAGGGCACAAAGGAGATGACGATGACGACTCGACCCCGGCAGTAACCCATTCGTGCATAAAAACACAGTCCTAGCGGCTTGGTTAACCCTAGAGCAACCTATCAAATTAGCATCAAGAGAGAGATCAGGTTCAAGAATTTAAAGATGAAAGGGCCATCTACGCCGGCTATAATATCGGCAGCCGGTCGCTCCACCAGTGTTGTCACTGCCGCCCTCGTCTCGGCAAAGTATTGGCAGGGCCAAGTGGTGGGAATGTCAATTTGAACCCGAACACAACTTGAATTCCTTCGAGTCGAATTTCAGGCGTGTTCGTGAGCGTGTCGCCTCTCTCTCTCAACCTGAAACATTCGAACGCCGAACGCCGAACGGAAACGAGTAGCTCGCCGAAATACATCCGAAGGTGAGCGCGACTCGTCTTTTTCTTTCTTTTCTGGGACACTCACCGAGCGGCGATGGAGTGTAGCAAGCAGCGATCGGCAGTCACGGATTCTTCCCGCGAGTGGGATGGTCGCCTTCTACGAGCTGCAGTTGATTCTGCTCGTCTCTTCTTGTTTGGTCTTCCTGCTTCTCGAACACCTCACGTCTTCTTGGAAACGAGCGGCGGCAGCCTCAGCAAAGGATCACCATGCGGATCGTCTTGAGAACGGCGGGAATACCATTCCCGTGAACGCACTCGCCAGGTTGACACAACAATATCTACTGGTTTATGCCGTCGTCATGGGTGGGTTAGATCTTGAGATCTGGTTTGCACCAGGCTGATGTCTTATTCCCTGCTGGGCTCAATGACGCTGGCGAACAGGTGCTGACTGGCTTCAGGGACCATACGTCTACTCGCTATACCGCGAGCAATATGGAATGCCGGAAAGGATGGTTGCTGTGCTGTTCGTCACCGGCTTCATGTCGGCGGGTCTGACGGCCCCGTTGGTCGGCGTATGGGCGGATCAACAGTGCGTACCTTTTTCTTTTCATGCCACCCAAAGGCTAAGCACTTTGCTAGTGGCCGCAAGAAGTTGTGTCTCGTATTCTGCATTACCTACACCTTTGCATGCCTCTGTATCAACGTTCCCTACCTTCCCGTTCTGTTCTTGGGACGTCTCACGGCCGGGGTATCCACGTCCATCCTCTATTCCGCCTTCGAGTCGTGGTTAGTGTCCTCCGCCAACTCTCTGACGATCCCGTCTTCCGACCTCTCGACCATCTTTGGCCGTGCGACGCTTGTGAACGGGTTCGTCGCTACGGGGGCTGGCGTAGTGAGCAATCAACTGGTATCATGGACGAGATCATTTGCCTCGCCGTTCATTGCCAGTGGAGGGCTGCTCGTCCTTGCATATTTCGTGATCAAATCTAGGTGGACAGAAAACTATGGAAAAGGAGGCGGTACGACGCTGGGGACCGTCGATCCACTCCAATTGAGGCGGCTGGGCCAAGCATGGAAAATCGTGCGCAATGGTGAGTATCGTTTCCGCGGTCAGCGCGTACGCTGATGTTGGTGGGCTCGACGCCTCTTTGCAGATCCTATCCTGTTGGCGATCGGCTTGACCCAGACGTGCTTTGAAGGCTCGATGTATCTCTTCGTGTTCGTTTGGGTGCCGTCGTTACAAGAGGCCTCGCCTTCCTTCCCAACGGTGGCGCTTCCCCTTGGCTACATCTTCTCTTCGTTCATGATCTCCATGATGCTCGGCTCGCTTTTGTATACCGCCATCACCTCCTATATTCCACCTCCCTCGCTCGGGTCGCACAATGAATCTTCCTTGACCCTCCACGCCAAACTAAGCAGTCTCGTCTGTGCACTCAGTGCGTTGGCGCTCGCGCTAAGCACACGCTCGCAGAGTGAGAAAGTGCGTTTTTGGGCGTTTTGCGCTTTTGAAGCGTGTGTCGGCATGTACTACCCCGTACAAGGGATGTTGAGAGGGACCTTGATTTCGAACGAACATCGCGCTACGGTCAGTCCCTCTTCTCTCGATCGATACCTCGCCTCCGCTCTTTTCGCACCTTGCTCATGTCGTTGTGCCTCTACAGCTGTCCGCACTATTTCGCGTCCCGCTCAACGTCTTCGTCGTGGTGTCTCTGATGACGGGCGTCTCCTCGGCGCGGAACGCAGTCCTTTCAGCAAGCTCGCTGATGTTGGCGCTTTCGGCGGTCATGACCGCGTTCGTCGTCGTTCCGAAAGCGGACGACACGACGAGTCCAGACACCAACGTCCGGCCTGGATGAGTACCCGTACCCTCAAAATCGGTCCTGCATTGAGCCCGACTCGTCGCCATTTGGGCATGTATTTATATCATCACATAGCCACCTAGGCTTGAACCTTGCGCCCCGCATACGTACCAGGCATATTTCCTAAATCAATCCATTCGATTCATGTCGTAGACTCGTTGCATGTCTTTTTTTTTTTCCTTTTGATGTGGCAGACTCGGTTCGGGTCGTGGATCGGAATGGTGGGACCAGGTTAGGCCATGAGGATGCGTGTCGACCCTATCTGCCATTTATATAAATTTCGGAGTCTGGGTGGTAAGTGGTAACCGCGTTTACTTTGCCAGAAAAACATTTTCATTCGGCTAGGAACAAGGTATACATTGAAAATCCGCTGCAGTCCACGTTCTTCGGGGGCGTAACGATAATACAATACCTTTTCGGAATTCGTGTTGCCATGGTCCGTCATGACCGACCAACTTCCTCAAACGTAGTTTAGTGGCGGCGGTCGCGCCATAGCCCACACCTACGGAGGCGCGTCAATCGACCCAGTTGCATTCAGAGATACAAACACGCACCATCGTAGGGCGCGCGCAACCCTCCTGATGGCGAAGCCTGCAAGTTTTACAGACAAGCCCGCCGCAGGAGAGACACTGGTGTACTATATCGTACTCTGGGTCGGTGATGCATTTGTAGCAATACCACGTGCCGCAGTCAAGGCACCTCATCGTACGCTTGGAAGCACAGTCGCCGCAACTCCAAGCTTCGCAAAGACTGCATTGTTCGGTAAAGACTACCCGTTTTGGAAGTCCTTGTTGCGTTTCCGTGTCTCTGGGGAGGTCTTCTTCCTCTTCACAGTCTTGACAGAGTATGACGCCCTTGCAGCCACGACATATGTCGATATAATTTCCGCATGGCGGGTCGTCGCCGGTACAATAGCTAACTCCACAACGAGGACAGGTGATGAGAAGGGGATAGTCGATGGACTTATTCCCGACCTCGAGACACATGTCGCAGAGCCAGGCGATCCCGCAGGCGCAATGCCAACCCGGGGTAAATTGGATGCAGCCATAGCAGTGGGCAGCAAGGAGACCATGATCTGTCATGAACGGCGTTTGGGACGGACAGCGATCAGGATCCATGTCAGTTGTGGCGTTGCGGCACGTGGCCCAATCCGGTGGGACTTCGGAATCGGTACAAAACTTGCATGGACTTGGCTTGGGCGGGTGCGACCGTACGATGGTTTCGCTGTCCCATTCGCACTCACGGGATAGTTCGGCCAGCTCCTTTGAGCCTAGAGTGGGCTCGACGACTAGCCCGGCACACCAATACGAATCTTCCCTGCAGCACCAACTTCGGCACGTTGGGCAACAGATGAGGGGAGGAACTGTGTCGTTTTTCTTTAGGCATGCAAAGCATACCATGCGGCTGTGCTCGAAACATTGTTCGCAGTCGACGTCGTGAGAGGCTGCACATGCCAGACTGGAGCACGCAACTGCGGAGTCGCATTCGAAACAGCCCCTCAGAGGTTCGAGACAGAGTGGGCAGGTGAACATGTCAACGCGGAGGAAACAAGTAGGGTCCTTTAGGAGGTCACGTTGGATTAAACGGTCCCTGAATTGCTAGTGGCGATGGTTGACTGAGTCATCTGGTTCGAGTGTGGGTGAAAATACTCACTTTGTTCCTTTGCAGTATGCTATTCGCATATTCTTTGAGTTTGGTTGCAGCCGGTGGAACGAGGTCAGAACCCACATTCCGAATGGTCTTGAGGTCGATATCGTACTGGAGGTTAGGGGTAGACACTGAAAGAAAGATTCTTGAGATTTCGGAGAAATCATGGGAGGGCTGAAAGCAAAAGCGTTGATCATCGACTCTGGGAGTGGGCCGTGAATTGTCAATGATCCCGAGCAAACCCAGAAGCTCCAAGAATGGTGTAATCCAAGGACGGGCGGGCTTTGATGTGTGGTGGTTGGGTGGCTCATTACCCACCACGAGAGACGTGATGGTTGGGGTATCCATCTCCTGGTTGTTCATCGCGGTGGCACTGGTAGAAGAAGGCAAAGAGGTACTGAGTCACCTGACTAGAACCGTCAATCTAAAAGGCAACTCCGCGTTGCACCTGTGAATCTCCATAAGTAGTGGTGATGACAGGATGGATCGCGATCTAGGTCCCTCGGGAGCAAACCAGGCCTCGTGGGGTCTACACCCCTGTAGATCCCAATAGATCCAATGGGGGTAGGAAATAAGAAGGGAGATTCTACGGTGCTGAACACCAATGGTACACGATCAACCATGTTAGAGTTAGAATCAGACAATTTACGAAAGCCACCTTTGTTCTCCGTTTAATGGCTAGTTGTGTCAATTAACGGTGTATTCAAAATCGTAACGACGCACATGGTTGTGAAGTTCTGCTAATGCTAGCGCTCATCTCGCAACACCGCAGGATTTCTAGGAGGTCGGTTGTTAGTACGTTTAGTATTAGGACTTCAAGTTCGCCGTGGTCACCTGACCAGACTGATCGTTCCATCGGAGTTTCAAATTTTAACCGCCCGGCCTTTGACTCTTCCCCCCTCGAAGCTTTTTTCTTACTGTTTTTTTGTTCAAATGGACGTCGACATGAAGGTCAAGGAAGACCGTGACTACGACCGCGACAGAGACCGGGAGAGAGACCGCGACCGCGACCGTGACCGTGATCGCAGGGATCGTGATAGGGACCGCGACAGAGACCGCGTGAGGGACGCAGGCACGTCTACTCTCCTTTTTTTTTCCACTCATTTTCAACTTACCTTCTTGCTCCGTTAGGTCGCAGTAGGCGTACTGACCACTGGGAACCGGAAGAAAGGCGTAACGGCGAGGTCAGTTTTTGTGTTTCACTTTAAAAAGTATCCGACATCCATCCATTTTTCCGATTTTTTTTAGCGCCGCAAGCGCTCTCGTAGCCGCACCCGATCCAGGTCCCCTCGCAGGCGCTCCACTTCGCCGCGCGAACGCAGGCACCCTCGTCGCTCGCGGTCTCGCACCCGCTCGCGAAGTCCGTCACGCACTCGTTCGCGTAGCCGTGACCGCAAACCTGCTGACCCATTTGCCCGTTCTCTCGGTGGACCTATGAACGCTGACCATGAAGAAGCAGTTGAATTTGCAAAGATCAGCAAGAGAGAAAATCGAGTTTACGTCGGCAATCTCAGTTACGACGTCAAGTACCGCGATCTTATGGAATTTATGAGGGGAGGTGGGTGGGGGAATCTCAGATTAGATATTTTTTCTTCGCGTGGGAGAGGGGGGGATTGGCCTTGGTTGCCGCTCACGCAAATCCGTTCTGCTGAAGCTCGCTCGTTTTGGAAAAAGGCAGGGGCATGCTTTTGTGCGAGTCTGAGCTGATGAGGGAGAGTGGAGGTGTGGTTGCGCTGGTAGTGGCCTTTTGCCGTTTTTTCTTCTCGGTTTCGCCGTTGTTGGATGACTGGAATGATTGAGAGGATATTGATGGGAGTTTTCTTTTGGGGTTAAATAGCTGGGGAGGTCCTCTTCGCCGAAGTGCTGATCACGCCCACTGGGGTTTCCAAGGGATGCGGGTACGCTCTTTCATCTACGCTATTGATCGCATGCTTACCTGCAGTGTAGTATCGTTGAGTTTGCATCATCAGAGGATGCCCAAAGAGCTATCCGCGAGCTCTCGGAAGTGCCCCTCCTGGGTCGACCAGTGTTCATCCGTGAAGTAAGTTGTTTGGTCCAGCAAGGGTTCTTCATTTACCAATGGCTTAGGACCGAGAAAACGAGTCACGATTCGGTGCTACTCCCGTCCCGGGAAAAATCGGCATGGCGATGGCTGGGCAAGGGCTCAATGCGCAGCCTCCCCCACGCCCTCCTCATCACAATTATTTTGGCACTCAGCAAAATCCAGGCAATCAGCTCTATGTTGGCAATGTCAGTTCGACTTTTTCACATTCCGATGTCTGCTTACACCGCAATTAGTTGCCCTACCAAGCAGGTTGGCAGGACTTGAAAGACTTATTCCGAGCAGCTGGGAATATCATTCGGGCTGACATCAACATTGGTGCTGATGGCCGTCCCAAAGGCTCTGGCAC
Organism: Imleria badia; assembly: GCA_015039435.1. Lineage (NCBI taxonomy): Eukaryota > Fungi > Basidiomycota > Agaricomycetes > Boletales > Boletaceae > Imleria > Imleria badia. The sequence goes on from MU130859.1 coordinate 19,874, forward strand.
TGTAGTGTTTGAAACACAAAAGGATGCCCAGCAAGCCATCAGTGCGTCTTTTTATCTAATTCTTTCCAACGACAGCCTTATGATGATATAGCCATGTACAATGGCTTTGACTGGTATGGTCGTACGCTTGAAGTTCGTGAGGTAAATGAACCCTGGTGTTTTCCTGATCCTCTACTCATCCCACATGTTTCTCAGGACCGTTATGCTGGCCTGTCCGGTCCAGGTGCGTTCCGTGGTGGGCTCCGTGGCCTCAGTGGTGGTCGTGGCCTGCGTGGTGGTTTCCGCGGCAGCTTCCGCGGGGGTGGCGGTGGTGGTGGCAGTGGTGGCGGTGGTGGCTTTAGAGGCGGATATGCGTCGCAAGGGCCCGGCCGCGACTTCTCGAGCCAGGACATCTATGCGGACTACCCAGGACCCGAACAACCTGGTGGCCACGGTGGCCTTCGTATGGACAGTTATGGTGGAGGCTACGGTGGAGGCTACGGTTACGTCGAACCTGAGCCGAGCCAGCAAATCATGGTTCGCAATGTAAGTCTCCAGCTGTTTAAGTGCGGGCACGAGCTAATGTATACCTAAGTTGCCCTGGTCGACTGCCAACGAGGACTTGGTGGAACTGTTCGAGACCACAGGACAAGTCGAGCTTGCGGAGATTCTATTCGACGGGACGAGATCCAAGGGATGTGGTGTTGTCCAGTTTGCTCAGGTAACGGAGGCAGAGACGGCCATCGGTACGTTTTAGCTTTTGCTGTGAGAAATTCCCTAACTCGTCTTCCAATAGCCAAATTCCAGCAATACATGTACGGTGGTCGGCCCCTGGACGTTCGCTTCAACGATCGCTGGCACACTTTCACACCGACGGCTGCCAAGGGTGGCCAGGTGATGCCCGTGCAACCAGACATGTGATTTGCTATTTGCTCTATCCTGCCTTTTACACCTCGCCAAACGGTCTTATGTCCCCACTCGACAAAAAAGAGTATTTGCTCTGGATGTATACGTTGATACATTTATGTGCTTCACGTGTTCGTTTCGTTTCACTCGTGCCCTTTTTCACTTTTCTTCGCGGTAACTTTGATGTTGAGTAGACTATGCCATGTGTGGTGCGCGTACTTGAATGAACATAGTATTTGGTGACTATCCTATCTTGTTGGAGACCTATGCAAGGCAAGGGTGTGGTCAAGCAAACACGGTACTCTGGTTGCTGTCTCAGGCTCAAGGAAGGCATGGTGGCCGAGCCGAACACGTGGTGCCAGACTCAGTCAAGGAATCTTTGTTCTTCACCTCCATCTGACTCTTCGGAGCGCGGCACAGATGGCCGGCGCTCCTCCTACCACGACTCTTTCTATGCTTGACCACGCAAATTTTCATCGATCATGGTACACCCAATTCGAAGAACTACTTTTTTCGCTCGAGATCAATACTAGTGGCTACCATGTGATTAGAGATCATCACTTTTGTTTCCAATACACCCACGATCTCTCCCGGCTCTCAAGAGCCTTTCTTTCGATAACTGTCTCCTCAGGACTCAGGTATAAAATCGATATCGATGATATCCAGATTGATGAGCAGGACACCCCGGCACAACGATGCTTAACCGAACTCAAGAAATATGCCAATAATGCCTTGTCATGGGCCCGAGTGAGCGTTTTCGTTCATACTTGCATGAACCCACAAACTCAAAGCTCGAGAATTTAGGGTTACAGAGACCGATTGATCGAACGCAACATTATCCATGACACGAGTCCTTTCCACGCAGTGGACCTGTTGACTTGCCTGCTGTGTCACTCCCGTCTGCGGGGTTGCGGGGACTGCGACGCTGCTGCATGCTCAAATAACGACTGTGCAGGCTCGCAACTTGTCAGCTTTGAAGACGACCAAGAGAACGGGTGGATAACGTGTCATAAATGCCTAGACTCAAAGGAACCGGACCTCGACTCCACCTTTGTGAGGTGTCCATCTTGCAATTCTTGGTGTTGCAGCGTTGATTTGGACTGGTGTTCCGGACGAATCTTCCCCCCTCCACCATACACCAGGCAGTACCCAACACGGGATCTTAACAACGATTCACTCATGCGGTTGCATCTACCAACGCCAGGCCCATGCTCATCCTGCGTTGATTCTGGCCACGCCGATGCATGGAAAGCATGCTATGGCCGTCACCGACGCAAATTCGAATTCTGTCCATCCAATACAGCACTTTCCAAAATTGACCACAACTTTGCGTATTGCCCTGAGTGCATCACTGAGCACAAGGGACAGCACTGTGCTTGCGGTTCCGTGTGGTTATGTGATTGTTGTCTCAAGGTTCCCGTGTATTCTGATCCAAGGTATCCTGCCTTGATCTCGTGTCGTCGTTGCGGGGGGGCATATTGCAGAGAAGACAATGGGTGCCGATACTGTTGCTTTTGTCAGGTTTGCTGTCAGGCTGGCATCTGCTTTGGCTGTCAGGCCCTGGAGAAAGGGAACATCGAGGGAGAGGATGTGTCAGGCGAGGGTTCACAGCCTTTGAATGTATACGAACGATGCCGGCAATGTGGGTTGTCCATCTGCATGGAGTGCCGCTCAATGGGCAAAGACGGTGTGGTGCAATGCTCGGGTTGCCAGCATTGGATGTGCGGCAGATGTGCTAGGGGAAAGACACAGTGTCGTAGTACAGATGTACGGAGAGGGTATGTAGCCGTCTCTTATTCGGTGACTGCGAGTTCGGGCTGATCACGACTTTGTCATAGCGCCTACTCAGTTTGTGAAGAGTTGGTTGTATGGCGATACATGTTCAAACTTCACTGTGTGCGATATAGGCTATATATCTTGTGCTCGAGGTACTGAGGTATACTAGTAGTTGATTGAATTCGAGTTCACGATGGTAGTGGTGTATAGCTCATCCGATCGATCTTTCCCTTCGTCCCCCTGGGCCAGGCCCGGTGAGCTTGCAACCCAAGCCAATCCCTACTTGCGTGCGGTGATGTATGTGCACGAGGCCCAATTGAGGGCGGTCAAATAAGCAGTTTCAAGTTGTGATCACCCCAGCTTTAGTCACCCATTAAGCTTGGTGTCTGAAACGTATATTCGCCTTCGGGGATGGGCACTAGTACCCTCAGCCTAGACTATCAGACGTAGGTGTCCCCATCATCGTGAAAAACGATCTAGCACGATTGACAGTCAACCGCGTCAGTCACACGCAGCCCTCTCGTCCACTACTAGTTCTCTTCCTACGTCCAGATAACTCAGCGCTCGTTGCGCCAAAAAAAAACTCTTGGCTTCCTCCCCAACCAACCAAAATTTTGCCGCCGTCGTTGCTTACTGGTCAGTATCTTTTTTGGACATCTCAGGCTGTACACAGGAAAATAGTACTGTTATTGACCACGAGTGATTGGCGTTAGGTCGATTCCGCTCTCGCCAACCGACTACTGCATTGCGACCGCGCTGCGTGACACCCTTCCGGGCTCGTACTGGACAGTAAGTGTAATCGATCCAACGTTGGCGAATCTAACACGTCGCGTCTATCAATTCGCAGTCTCCCTTTCTTATCAATCATGTGGCACTCAAATCCTGGACGCAGGGCGTCTTGACTCGCGTGGAAGAGCGCTTGACACAAGAAATCACACATTCCGATCTGGTTCGCCATGCACGCGCACTCGCTCAACGTGCCATTGTATGGGCCCACTTGAAATGGTGGGACAAGGCCATAGACGATGCCAAAAAGGTAATCTTGCGTTATCCGTTGTCCCAGCACGTGTTGACTATTGCATTCCAAGTCTATCGAGGCTCAGCGATCCGTCGTCAGTTATATCGCAAATGCAGTAGCCGGCAACGCGGACCACGAGTCGGCTTTACTACTGACAATAATTTCCTCTTGTTGATCAAGGTATGTGCTGATTGTCGTCGTCGTTTGTATTGATACTTTCTTGTTTCGGTCAGGCGATCATCTTGTATGAATGCGGAAAGTATAGCAGCGCTATTTCGTGCGTCTATCATTTAATCAAAATCGTGGATGACGACTCACGATATATCACTGTTTGGGTACGTGTGAGCTAGCATTACTTGTAAACAAGGCTGACGAGCCCATCCATAGGCTCATATGTCCCTCTTGCTTGGAGGCATGTTGGTGAGAGAAGGACATTACGAACGACCAACGCAATTGCTGGGGCATGTGCAAGACTTCGCCCCATTTCAAATGGCTCCTTGCGTGGTGTTAATCTCGATCGTAAGATATTCCTTTCCAGTCCATCTACAAACGCACCAATGCTATTCAAAAGATCCTTGGATAGGACTTTGATAAACTTGACCACGCGATTCAACTGCGACCTCGAGAATGTATCAAGCCATTCGAAGATTACGGCGATGCGATTTTTTGGGACAAGAATCCAGAAGACGCAATGAAGCAATATTCTACAGCATTATCCCTGAATCCGTCGAGCCCCGCAGGTCTCCCTGTTAAACGAAACAAAGTGCGAGCAATGTCGGGGTTGTGGGAGGAGGCATTGAAGGATGCAGATGAGGTACACCTTTTCTCGCCTTCGTTTTTTACGTTTCTCAGTTCAACCGACACAGGCAATCGAGGCAGACCCCCTGAGTCAACGGGCGTACGAAATCAGACATGCCGCGCTGCACGCTTTGCAGCGCTACGGGGAAGCAGTTGCTGCCTTCACCCGCGTGCTTTCCCTGATCAAGGGGGCCAGCAATCAAGATATCCGTCATCAGTGTCACTTTACCACCCTGAGGATTGTATTACATCATGACTCAGATTGCGCAGAACTAGGCAATAAATATATCTCACCCTCCTGGTCGGGCACGGAGACTATCATCAACCTACGTTGCCGCTGGGCATGAGATCGTCGTTCAGATTAAACGCTCAATCTATTTCAGTACTGAGGTTATGAAAACACCGTTGGATATGCGGCAGGGGTGCCAACGAGAGGAAATGATGTCGTTCCCGTTCTTGATATATACGACATACATGATGATATATGCCCAGTAAGTGAGTATGTATGGATCATACCTGTAAAATTCTCTCAATGCGACCGGAGGAGTGTTCCGGTTCGGCGCCATCTAAAGCGTAAGGCAGCAGAGTAAAATCCCAATTTGCTCCATTTCGCTATGATCGGAAAGTATCGTTATTGCCACACAGCATACAATCGAAGCCTGGTTACTCACTTGGGCACTTGAGATAAACGCATCGGCAATGATTTGGGCACCATTCCGAGAGCCGCCTCGCTCGAACTGTGGACATGGTCAACAATCCTCGATGCCTCGAGAACCGCCATGTCACTCAATGAACCTGAGTAGCCGCTCCATCAGGTGCACACAAGAGGGCAAAAGTTACGCAGTGTTTGCAAGCTCTAGCTTCCCGGCCGCTCTAGCCAGTGCATGGTCCAGTGGAACCCCTTCTGCCTTTCAGTCGATGAGAATCGCATGACTGTAAGGCATCAAATAGAAGCGGGATGAGAAGCGGACGTCACACTGAAGTGATGAGCGTACCGGTGATTCAACTTGCACACCTTCGACCTTCATCTCTTCCGGGAACCCGAATGTCACATATCGAGTGGAATGAGTGTGCCAAATGCTGGACAGAAGCCTTGTTTTTCACCCCAAGAATCGTTATCGAATATCTCAGCAATGGCCCAATCGACACCTCCCTTGTCCAAGCTCGGTAGCCGACTCCTTGACGTGCCGCTGCGTCGGCTCGTCAGCATTGTCAGCGATGACTTCAGAAACTGGACGATTCCAGAGGTAAAAAGCAGTAACCATTGACAACTGAGAACGACGCGGTATGCTACATCAATTCAGGGAGTCGCAAAGGTAGCGATCATCATTGGTAACGTTCATGACCTGAAATATTGAGAAAGCAGCCGATTTCAGCGTGGTGGACAAGCAGAAGATGAGTCTATTTTACTCTCCCACCCTCAAAATCGGCGGTCACAACTGTCACTAATTGTCGCCTCCGAAAGTTACTCTTCTGTATACCACTGCACTCAGAATGGTCGCGGCTCCCCCAATCACATATCTTTCCTTGCTGGACGAAGATTTAGGTCGTCCTTTGGGATCGTGGTGCAGACCTTTCAAAAAAATTCTTACTCTTCTCGGCAACATTAACGTCTCAAACATTGGGATTAGAAATCATCATTTTTGCTTCCAACACACCCATGATCTCTCCGAAGTCTCAAAAGTCTTTCTCTCAGTATCTTTCTCCCCTGAAATAACGTACGGAATCAACATAGATAGCATCCGGTCCAAGGATTCTTACCCCGGTCAAGCCTTCGTGGCCGACTTTAATTCGGTCACTATTTCCCGTGGCGGCATGCATGAAATCGCCACAGATAACATCCGGTTTGATGATTCGGACTCATCCTCTGGTCAAGCCTTCGTAGCCGAACTCGAGGAATATGCAAAGCGTGTCTTGTCAAGGGTCCGAGTGAGTGTTCTCGTTCATGCCTGCATCAAGCCACTTACACAAGGCTCGGGGAAAATCCAGGACTACTGTGACCGATTGATCGAGAACGACATTATCCACGACACGAGTTTTTTCCAGGAAGTGGACTTGGTTACTTGCCCGCTTTGTTACTCCCCTCTGTGGAGCTGCGAGGGATGCGACGCCACTGTTGTATGCTCAAACGGTGACTGTGCAGGCTCGCATATCGTCGACTGCACAAAATGCGCCGCACACCAGTTGATGGCATGTCACGAGTGCCTAGACTCGAAGGCACTAGGCTTCATCCCTTCATTCATGCGTTGCTGGACATGCGGCTCCTGGTGCTGTAGGAAGGACGTGAGCTGGTGCCCTGGCCGCATTATCCACCCAACACCTAGCGAGGAACTGGTCAATCTGTCCAAAGAGTCAAATTTTGACAGCAAGTTGATCGTGCGATCACATTCACCAAAGCCTGGCTCATGCCAGTCCTGCATTGATTCTGGTTACGCAGATGAATGGATATCATGCAGTGGTCGCCAAAGCGTTCTCTGTCCATCCAGCGGAGATCCTCTCTCCCAGTTTTGCCTTGGTGGTCACGGTGTCTACTGTGCCGAGTGCATCACTCGGGAGAATGTCTGTGCTTGTGGCGAGGTCTGGTTTTGTGACACCTGTTCTGTGGATCCCGCAAGTTATCCCTACATTATCTCGTGTTCCCGTTGTGGAGCAAGATATTGCACCGAAGAAGATGGGTGCGAATACTGTCACTTTTGCTGTGTTTGCCGTCGGCCTGGCGTCTGCCTTGGCTGTCAAGCACGAGACAAGGGGGACGTCGAGGGAGAGGACACGTCAGGCGAGGGTTCGCAGCCTTTGAATGCATACGAACCATGTCTTAAATGCGGGTTGTCCATCTGCAAAGAATGCTACTCGACGGGCGAAGACGGTGTGGTGCAGTGCTCGGGTTGCCAGAGTTGGATGTGTGCCGAGTGTGCTAATGGGGAGCTCATGGAGCGGTGTGGTTACTGTCTCCATGAAGATTTAGAAGGTATGGAGCAGTGTTCTGATGTCTCGACGACAGGTTGGGCTGATTGTAACCTCATCCGAACAGCTCTCAGTGACAGTTTGTGAAGGTACGGTTGCTCGCGCGGCGATACCAGTTCACTGTGGTCCCTAAAGACCATCTAACTCTGTAAAATATCATGTTACGTGGCATGGAAGATGATGGAAAGTGTTGGAGTAGACGAATTTTCATCGCGACGAGGATCAGATCCGAAATGGGCCTATAATACTCAACACCAATGGAGGCTAGACTGGTAACAGCCTCAGGCTGGTCTATGCGGCTGCCTTAGACTACTAGGATCTCAGTACTGGCAGTGATATTTTGAAGTGAGTATGAGGTTCTATTAGCTGGCGTTTGTCTAGTTGTACATTGTCTTCACTTTACCGTCCCGTCGTCTTTATCGCTATCGCGTTCCTTACCACGTAGTTCTCAAATTTAGATCATCACGATGTCTACGACAAGCCACGTCTCCATCATACTGTCACGAATTGATAGCTATTGTGTTTGCTACGTTGTACGTGAATGACGCCTTGCTTGCAAGATCGAGCATGTCTGCGAGGTAGGCGAGCCTGAATGGAGACGTATGAGCCTTACGCCGTCTTCCAGGCCGCGTGCGGCACGTTCTTTGCAGAGTTTGTAGCAATCCTTCCGCCGACCAACATGACAAGCTCCATTGTGCCCTACGTCAGATGCGCATCGGACAGAACCAGGTGGAATTGGGTACGGGGAAGCATGCCTGAGACCTTCGAAGAGGCAGCCTGAAGGCAGGGACACAATGAGTTCCGTGTGGAGTGGAAGAGGGTATCAACGTACTGCCAAGCGAAGGAAACCCTTGGGTACAGCGACGACAAGAGGCTTCCGGTATGTAATTCCTTTGCATTTGGCGACGAAGTGTGGCGAAGACGACATGCATGTTGGTATTTGCCTTGGGCTCAGCAGTGTAAGCATCCTACGTGAGCTAATTGCAGACGATCAGTACGAGTAAGTGAGCGCGTATAGATCGCACCTTTAGCATCTTCACCTTTAGCATCTTCTCAATGTGACTGGAGGAATGTTCCGATACGGTGCCGTGAAGCAGTAAAGTACAATCACAATTTGCTTCAGCCGTTTCGCTATGATGGCGAATCATCGTTATTACCATGCAGCATACAATCGAAGCCTGGTTACTCACTTTCGGCACTCATGAACGTATCGATAATGAATTGGAAACCATTGAAGAATTCACTGAACTAATACATTAGGCGTAGTCGGTCATTTGTGTCGCAATGAGTAGAAAGATGTGAATACCTAAGCCTCCCAAATGGGGAGAAGATCTGGCCACTCCCTAGAAGTGCCATACTCGGACCGGACATGGTCAACAATCCTCGAAACGCGTGTTCTTACCCTGAGAACCACCATGTCGCTCAACGAACCTGAGTAGCCGTTCCATTAGTGGTGCACACAGCAGAGCAAAAGCTACGCACTTTGCAAGCTCTAGCTTCCCGGCCGCTCTAGCCAGTGCATGGTCCAGTGGAACCCCTTCTGCGTTTCAGTCGATGAGCATCGCATGACTGCAAGGCATCAGATAGAAGTGGGATGAGAAGCGGAAGTTACACTAAGGTGATGAGCGTACCGGTAACTCGACTTGCACGCTCTTCGACCCTCATCTTTTCTGGGAACCCGAACATCGCATATCGAGTGGCATGAGTGTGCCAAATGACAATACCCATCGAACGCAATGGACAGAAGCCTTGTTTTTCATCCCGAGAATCGAAATCGAACACCTTGGCAATGGTCCAATCAACGCCTCCCTTGTCCAAGCCCGGCAGCCGACTCCTGCCGCTGCGTCGGCTCGTCAGTGTTGTCAGCGATGACTTCGGAAACTGGCCGATTCCAGTGGTAAAAAGCAGAAGCAACGGGGGAAGATTTGGTACCAGTCATGTAACAAGTCTCCTATCGTTTCGTAACTCCTACTCACCGACCACTAGTACTCAGATGGCCACAGCTCCTCAGGCTCGAGGAAAAAAGCGAGCACTGGTAGGTCGTCATTCTCTCGCTTGATGTGAAACGAGATGATCGAGTACTCCATGTCGTTCAAACAAGCACCATCGGTGAGTGGGAAGTTCTGTTTATGAAGCAGACCTATTTGAGCAAGCAGTCGTCGGTGAAAGCAGTGCACGATCCTGGGCATGACTGTCGCCTTCGTATCCAAAGACAATATATCAACAGGTCAATCCCCTCCTTCGCATCTATATCACGCATCTGTATGTCATCCGAGGTAGATGGTACTTACGGAGTGTGCAACTTCTGGATATCCTCCACTTGATCCTCCATCCCATCTCTGTTCCGGTCAAATGTGTTGAGAACCATGACCTGGTCGACGACGCGTAGTCAGTTCAAATTGGATAGTTTATTCCTGTAAAATTCGCGTGTTTCAGCTTCGTTGTATTCGTCGACTGGTCATTTTACTGTGCATTCTGCGGCGACTGTGCCAGCGGTGGAGAATCGGAGAATCGAAGATGCAGACACGAGGCAAAAAGCACCGAGGACCGTGTGAGCTGATCCATATCGTTATCGATAAAATCAAACGAGCATATACCTGCCGTGGGGGTCTTGTATTCCTTGACCCTGCACTCCCACTAATATATCCTCTGTAGCTGTGCGCAGTGAATGGGTATGGAGTCTACCGGAAGAGGTGCGTACTAGTCGTTGGCGAGTACCTGTAGTGACCACCCGTCAACTTCCAGATAGCTCAAGTATGATTGAGATCAATACTCAACATACAATATTCTCGGTCTTGTTCGCCGAGGATGGCAAGCAGATATTGAGCGGCGGCGCCGAGGGAAAGCTTCGGCGATGGCAAGTAGATGACGGTCACGAGGTTGGCGAACCAATTCGAATCGAAGGGACACAAATCTATGCTGCTTCGATGTCGCCAGATTGCAGATGGCTGGTGCTTGGACAACATCCGAATGTGACGATGTGGGATGCGCAGACCCACCGAAAGGTCCTCGACATCAAAGGTCACACAAACTCAGTATTCTCTGTCGATATTTCGCCCGATTCTACGAAATTCGCGACGGGTTCAGCTGACAATCAGGCGTCCATCTGGAGCATGACCACAGGAGAGCGACTCGTCGGCCCACTGGGGCACAAGTATTGGGTGATGGCAGTGCGATTCTCTCCAGCTGGCGACCGCATCGCCACCGCTACGGGGCAGAATGGGAAGCATTCCTACAACATCCGCATTTTCAACAGCGAAAATGGCCACCAACTATTGGACATGCCCTTCCGGTTCTTCCTACACATATCGTCGCCGCTCTCCTGGTCCGCTGACGGGCGTCAACTGTTTGCTGCCTCGTACAATGAAGCCAAGCGGTTTGATACGTCTTCAGGATTGTTGCTCGGTAATTGGTCCATTCCTGGTGGATCCCGCACTTCAATTGTTCTATCACACAACCAAAGGTTTGCTGCCATCGCCGCACAAGGGTCACTATCTTTTTGGGATACCGCTACGGAGCAGCAAATTTGTGCCGTTATCAACTGCACAGATGTTTGGTCGATTGCGCTCTCCCCCAACGACGACTGCATTGCGACCGGAGAATCAAACGGGAAAGTGACCTTGCGGAGTCTCCGTGAGATTCTTCCGCGCTCATACTTGGGACGAAATGAAAATGTAAGCAATCCCACTCGATAAAGGTTGGAAAAGCTAAGACGCCACGTCTAGCCTCGTATCTTCTTGCATCGTGAGTATTTAAACATCTACTTCTCGCTTGTTCTGATCCTTTCACTCTCCCTCACAGCATCGCAGTTGCCCTTTATTGATATCAATGACGCGGCCTTCATATCCTGGACGCAGGGCGACTTACCTCGCGTCGAAGAACTATTGACAAAAGTAATCGCGGATCCCGATCTCCACGCGCACGCACTCGCTCTACGTGCCCTTGTTCGGAGCCGCTTAAAACAGACGGGCATGGCAATAGACGATGCCAAAATGGTAAATTTGTGTCACCTGTCGTTCCACACCATGTTGACCATCGCATCCCAAGTCTACCGAGGCTCAGCGATCTGTCATCGGTTATATTGCAAATGCAGTCAGCCTCATCGGGAATGGAGATCACGAGTCGGTCATCCGCGCATTTGATCTCGTGTTCACCGACCGTCTCGCGACCGACAATAGTTTTCTCTTGTTGATCAAGGTAAACGTTGATCGTCCTTGTCATTGCTTGTATTGATTATTCATATCATGTAGGCGGTCATCTTGTTTGAATGCGGAAAGCATCACGACGCTATTTCGCGTGTAGATGATTTGATCGATATCGTGGACGACAAGTCTCTATATATCACTGTCCGGGTACGTGAAAGGTACCGTTACTTGTAAGCAATGCTGACAAGGTATTGTGCAGGCTCAAATGTCCCTCTTACTCGGAGGCATGTTGGCGAACAAAGGAGACTACGACCGAGCGATGGAGTTGCTCCTGCGTGCTCGGGACGCCATCCCAGTTCAATCGGGTCCTCGCCTGGTGGTAATCTCACTTGTAAGATATTCCTTTCGAGCTCTTCGACCATACCAACGCTATTCAAAAGATTTTTGGATGGGACTTTGACAAACTCGATGTCGCTATTTCGCTGCAACTTCAAGGATGTATCAAACCATTCGAAGATCGTGGCGATGCAGCAATGCAGTTGGAGAATCTAGACGAAGCGATCCTGCAATATTCTTCCGCATTGTCCCTGAAAGCGTCGAATCCCGCGGGTCTCCTTGTTAAACGAAGCAAAGTACGAGCAATCTTGGAGTTGTGGGAGGACGCATTGAAGGACGCAGATGACGTACGCATTTTTTCCCATTCGTGTTTGACAATCCTGAACTCAATTGACGCAGGCAATCGAAGCAGACTCTCAGAGTCCGTGGGGATACGAGAGAAGACACGCAGCGTTGCATGGTTTGCAGCGTTACAATGAAGCAATGGATGCCTTCACCCTCATGCTTTCCGTTGTCGACAAGTCTGTCGATCCAGACATCCATCGTCAGTGTCACATCACAAGCATTAAAATAACATTATGATTGAGATTCTGCAGAACTTGGCACGAAATATGTTTCTCCCTCCCGGTCGGAGGCTACCATTGACGAAGTCGTTCGTGGGGTCTCCGAGATATCACCACTGGTGCTCATCGACGTCAAGAGTGGTGTTCTGTGCGACGGACAGAAACGAACGGATACATTCAAGTCGGAAGCACAGTTCAAGGAACTGCTTTCCTCTACGACGGAGAAGTTGGACGACGAACGCATTCAGCGAGTGGTCGCAAAATATTTCCGATATGTGACGCTCTCGCATGTATGGCAAGGGAAGGAGCCTTCGTTCCAGGACGTCAATTTGGCCGGCTCAGTCTGGGAACTTGATTCGTCGCCCCTGAACGAGAAGTTGCGCCAGTTCTGCGAGGTGGTTCGCACGGAGGGATATCGATGGGCATGGTGCGACACCTGTTGTATCGACAAGACGATCAGCATGGTGTTGAACCAGTCGCTCATGATGATGTACAAATGGTATGAAGCAGCCGCATCCACGTTTGTCTATCTCGAGGATGTAGACTCTCTATTGGCCCTCGGAAGTCTCAGAGACAGCAGGTGGATGACGCGGGCCTGGACCGCGCAAGAACTTCTCGCAGGAAAAGTGATCCGATTTTACGATCGCAACTGGGAGCCATACCTCGGTGACACCCGTCTTAACCACAAGGAGTCACTTGAGATCATGCAAGAACTCGCTGATAAGATTGAGGTAGCTAGCAAAATCATCGCTGCTTTCCACCCCGACGATCTCAGTGTCCGGGAGAAGCTACGCCTCGCCTCGACGCGTAACGCGACGGTAGAAGAAGACGTGGCGTACTCGTTGATCGGTATTTTCAAGAGTGACATTAGGCCACACTACGGAGAAGGAGATGCCGCGCTAGGCCACCTGCTGGAGGAGATCGTGGCTCGTTCGAGGGAAGTGACGATGCTTGCCTGGACAGGCAAGTCTTTGTCATACAACAGTTGCCTTCCCGCCTCCCTTGCAGTCTATAGTAGACCTCCTGAAGCTTCCCCTGCCATTGAGGACGCAGAGATGGACGTGCGCGTTGCGGCATTAAGAAATTCACTATCTCAGACAGATGCTAATCTAATTTACGGCCGGATCACGCGCTTACCACCAGCCTTCTTCGCCAACCGGCGACTCCACCTCCCATGCGTCATCTTCGTAGTCAAAAAGCTCGGTGTACAACCCTTCGGTGGTGGTCGTGAATACCGTTACCATGCTTGGGTGTCGGGGATCGGCGATGTGGAATTCCAGACGTCGGACCAGCTCTCTCCGACGGAGCCACGAAACCACATTTTCGTACATCCGTGGCTTCGTGATTTGTACGACCCACTTGATGATTTCAATTGGGGAAGTACAGACTCGGAGGACTCGGACTCGGACTCGTACAAGTCTGCTCCGGAGACCGATGACGGAACTGTACCCTCATCGTCATTGGCTGCAGAACCCTCCGCTACAATGGATGACTATGCTTGTGCATTGCGGCTGATTGTTCGTTTGCAACAGCCATTCCATGCACTAGTTCTCCAGAAGCAATCCAGTGGAGAGTTCAAGCGCGTTGCTGCGGAGCACGAGATTGTTCTTCCAGGGATCGATCGCCGAAT
>MU130859.1:38213-66831 GCA_015039435.1 Imleria badia
CGAAGCGTGGCGGAGAAGACGACATGCATGTTGATATTTGCCTTGGACTCAGCAGTGTAAGCATCCTTTGTGAACTAATTGCAGACGATCAGCACGAGTAAGTGAGTACATGGATCATACCTGTAACATTCTCACAAGAGGGTGTTCCAATCCGAAGCATCGATATCACCACGCAGCATACAATCGATGCCTAGTTACTCACTTTCGGCACTTGAGATGAACCTATTAGTAATGATTTGGGCAGCATTAAATAATTCACTGAACTAATACATCAGCCCTGATCGGTCATCTATATCGCAATGAGTAGGAACATGTCGAAACTTGAGCCTCCTTTGAAACGGTTAAAAGATCTGGCCACTCCCAAGAAGCGCCATCCTCGAACTGTGGACATGGTCAACAATCCTCGATACCCGTATGCAAATCAATCTTCCCCCGAGAACCGACATGTCACTCAACAAATCTGAGTTGCCGTTCCGTCCGTGGTGCACGCAATAGAGCAAAGGTTCGTGACGCACTGTTTGCAAGCCTTAGCTTCCCGACCGCTCCCGACAGCGCATGGTTCAATGGAACCCCTTCCGTGTTTCGGTCGACGAGCATCGCATGACTTTAAAGCATCAGATAGGAGTAGGATGAGAAGCGGATGTCGCACCAAAGTGACGAGAGCGTCCCTGTGACTCGACTTGAATACTCTTCGAGCTGCATCTTTTCCGGGAATCCAAACGTCGTACGTCGACTGGCATGAGCATGAGCGTGCAAAATGCCAACGCCTATTGAACGCCATGAACGTGAGCTTTCCATTTTGTTCCAAGGAACGAAATCGAATACATCGACAGTGACTCCGATCAGTGACATTCCCTCTCCCTTGTCCAAGCTTGGTAGCCGACTCTTGACGTGCCGTTGTCCATTGGCTGGCCAGCGCTGCCAGCTATGACGCGGAGGACTGGAGAGCGAACGATTCCAGAGTACAAACGCAACAAGTGACATCTACGCAAATCGTGTGACGCGTCTCTTCTCTTCACCGCCTAGATGATCCCGACTCCTCCAATCACGACTCTTTCCGTGATTGACAATGATTTCGATCAACCCTCGCAATCATGGTGCAAACCATTCAAAAAGCTTCTTCCTTTGCTCAGGATAATCGACGGCTCAAACGCTAAGATCAAAAATAATCATCGATTTTCCTTCCAACACACCAACGATCTCTCCGAACTCTCGCGAATTTTTCTTTCGGTCACTATTTCCCCTGGCGTCACGCGTGAAATCGCCACAGATAGCATCCAGTTTGATGATTCGGACTCATCCTGCGGTCAAGCCTTCATAGCTGAACTCGAGGAATATGCAAACCGTGTTTTGTCAAGGGTCCGAGTGAGTGTTCTTCTTCGTGCCCGCATCAAGCCACTTACACGAGGCTCGGGGAAAATCCAGGACTACTGTGACCGATTGATCAGGAACGGCATCATCCACGACACGAGTGCTTTCCAGGAAGTGGATTTGGTTACTTGCCCGCTCTGTCACTCCCCTCTGTGGAGCTGCGAAGAATGTGACGCCACTGTTGTATGCTCAAACGGTGACTGTGCAGGCTCGCAAGTTGTCGACTGCGAACGATGCGCCGAACACGAGTGCATGGCATGTCGCCAGTGCCTAGACTCGAAGACACTAGGCTTGATCCCTTCCTTCGTGCGTTGTTGGACATGCGGCTCCTGGTGCTGTAGGAAAGACGTGAGCTGGTGCCCTGGCCGCATTATCCACCCAACACCTACCGAGGAACTGGTCATCAACCTGTCCCGAGCGTCGAATTTCGACAGCAAGTCGATCGTACGGTCACATTCACCAAAGCCTGGTTCATGTCGGTCCTGCGTTGATTCCGGCTACGCAGATGAATGGCAATCATGCCGTGGTCTGTATAGCGTTCTCTGTCCGTCCAGCATACATCCCTACTCTGGATTTTCCATCGGTGGCCGTGGTGTCTACTGCGCTGAGTGTTTCACTCAGGGACAGCACTGTGCTTGCGGCGGCGTCTGGTTATGTGACACCTGTTCTGTGGTTTCTCCACTCTATCCCCATCTTATCTCGTGTCTCCGTTGTGGAGCAAGATATTGCACGGACGAACATGGATGCGAATACTGTCACTTTTGCTCGGGTTGCTTTCGGGCTGGCCTCTGCTTTGGTTGTGAGGCCCGGGACCAGGAAGACGTCGAGGAAGAGGACACGTCAAGCGAGAGTTCGCACTCTTTGGAGGGATTCGAACGATGTCAACAATGCCGGTCGCGCATCTGCGAGGAGTGCTGCTCGACTGGCGGAGAGGGTGTGGCGCAATGCCCGGGTTGCAAACTTTGGATGTGTGGCGTATGTGTGGCGTTCGGGGAACAGTGTCCTTCCTGTTCCTAGTAGAGGGTATGTAGTAGCCTTTTTATGTCTCGATGTCTGCGACTTCGGGCTGATCATGGGCTCATCGCAGCGCCCACTTGGAAGTCACGGCTGGACGCACGATGATACCAGTTCACTGTGCTTGAATGCACGATACGCATAACCTTTTTGCGCGGGTCCAGGTGCCGAGCTATAGTAGTACGGCCGCACCTGTACGAAACGATGTGCGTTGTATCCGTTTGTGAGATACATCGATCTTGTCCCCGGTTCCCCGGTTGGCTTGCAATTGAAGCACTTTCCCCACTTGCCACTAGCGTGCGGCAACGCATAAGGGATGCTCAACAAGGTGTTCATGATCATGCCAGCTTCGGTCATCCCATTGACGATCGGTGTCTGAAATTCGAGCTCAAGCGCGTCGGTGCTGAGCACGACATCGTTGTGCCAAGCTTCGACTGCTTGATCAACTTCGCCAGGGATATCCGTACTGCATTCGTGCCGGCATAGCGCAGTTATGCGGTTCAATCAAGTCGTATCTGTCCGCGCGGCAAGGAAAGCTGTATCTATATACCAGAGCCACCATTGCGTCCTGGAACGGACAACTTGAATATGTACACATAATATACACAACAATACAAGTCAACGCAGAGGACATCTCGTCAATTCCAACCTTTTCTAGTTCACCATTCCAGCGCAGAATGACCACCACAAGAGCCGCCTGTCCCACTGCATCCCGTGGTCACGGTATCGGCGGTAGAGGATTCAGATCCCTCCATGGTTGCAATTTCAATCCCTTGACCCCCACCGCGAGACACAACCTCGGCCGTCGCCTGCTTGACCATCCACTTGCTAGTGCCGATGACAGCATCTAGTTCCTCGGTCTCGGGGAGAAGAACGAGCAGGTCGTCATTCTCTCGCTTGATGTCAAACGAGATGATCGAGTACTCCATGTCGTTCAGACAGGCACCATCGGTGAGTCGGAAGTTCCGTTTATGAAGTGGACCTGTTTGGATACAGTTTTGGGTGAAAGTCCTGGGGGCGATAAAAAGACGTACAAGAAACGTAGAGATTGCCATCCATGTCATCACCCACGATGCCATGGTCTAGGACGAATGCCCGTTTGTGGGGACACATCTAAAGGTGGTGTCGGATAGATGATGGGACACTCAAGACATTTCCCTTACCTGCTGAATTGCAAAGAGACCTTTGTCGGGTACATGGAAGAGGGCCAGTTGGCAGTCTCCGTACTTGACGGCGGCAGACCTAGATGACTGGTGGGCATAGTACGGATGAGGGTATCAAACTACTCACGTCGTGACAGTAGAGATCTCCAAGTCTTGAACTGCAGCTAACTTGCGCCATTTCCATTCAGATTTTGGCGTTGCAACAGAGGACGCGTGGAATTTGGCAGGCGGGAATTGTTTCGGCCAGTCTGCTGGACGCTTTTGTCCACGTTCTTTGATAGGTTCGACATGGTCTTGGCCCTCAGCCTACACCACGCGTCAGAAGGAGCAGTGTGAATGATGGAAGACTTACCGTGTTGACAAACTGACGGAATTGGCGCCTTCTTGCTGGATCTTTCACCACGACGCTCCATTCGTCATAGTATGTTCCCACCAGGGCCTCCATCTCTTTTTCGAGCTCTTCGCAGATACCGAGTTCGTCATCCAACAAGATTTTTTTCAGTCTCTGCAGGGAAGGGAAAGCGTCAATTGAATAGGAAAGGAAAAGTTACCCTACAGACCTCGATTCCTCCCTCGAACTGCTCAACCCAACGAGCAGTACGCATGAGTTTGTCCGCGGTGTGAATGTAATACATAAGGAAGCGGTCAAGAATTCGTACGACCTTGGATGGTGGGACATCCTTTGCAAACAGGGTAGCGTGACGAGGGTTGGTACCGCCATTTCCAGCCAAGAAGACTTGATGCAAAAGTTAGCTGGTGAGAGATTATGTGTATGGAATCGTCTTACCATTCCATCCTTTGTCTGTGGCGATCAGACCAAAGTCCTTTGACTGTGCTTCTGCGCACTCTCTAATGCAACCACTAACACCACCCTTGAGTTTGTGGGGAGAACGAATGCCTTTGTAACGTTCCTCGAGATGGATAGCCACTGAAAAGTAGTTCGTAGTTCAGTATACAGTGATAAAGAAAGATATGAAATCGATTTACATCCAACCGAATCGCCGATGCCGTACCTACACCAGGTTGATCCGACACAAGACTTCACGGTGCGCAGGGCTTTGCCTAAAAAAAGTCAGGGTCACAGATTTGAATTCAATGTTGGATGATTACCATATGCATGACCGCTCTCAAATCCCGCCAGCACTAATTCTTCCCAGATGTCTGGAAGATCTTGCTTCCGAGCCCCGAACAAATCAATCCGTTGCCTGATACACGGTTAGAATAGGCTACAGTATGAAATGGGGGTGGAACAATAGTACCCTCCGGTGATCTTTGTGTACAAATTGTCTGTGTATAACGTTAGACGATAGAGTGGCGGGTGTAATGTAAAGCTACTCACATTTCTTTGCAACTTGTCCGAGCACGATCAATTTGTCTGGCGTGATCTGTGCACATAGGTGAGCCCTGGAAAGAGGTCATATTGGGGTCCAAAGTTTACCTCGCCTCCGGCCACCCGTGGGACGACGGAGAAAGTCCCTGATGGTATGAAATTAGTCCTTGTAGCAACACAAACCAACGTATAACGTCATTTACCATCTCGCTGCATGTTTGCCAGGTACCTATACATTCATTCGACAGTCTCCCCGGAAGGTAGAGGTGTGGACTTACTTGTCGTTAGTATCTTGATTCGCATGGTGCGAAGGAGCCACGACAAGTTCGTTGTAAAGTGATGAAAGAATGGAAGCTGTAAAAGACCATAAGTGACATGGAGAAGACAAATCTGCCAAAGCACATACCAACTGCAGGCCGACACAATTCACAACCGAGGGAGTCTGGATTGATCCCTGCAGACTTCATAACCTCAGGGAATGTTGTTAGCTTCCGTATTCTGCATGAAACGAGAATGTAAGCGACGCGGTTAGAGATTTATGATCAACCTTACTTGATGATAGTAAAGAGTTCCTGACGTGTCATGGCAAAGTGTATGCAAAGGCTGTTGGATACGGCATGGCCAGCCTTCTTCATCTCAGCCTAGAGGTGGTGGTTAGGCCCTCGTAACGTGCGAAGCATGAGGCACAGACTTTGAAGAGATTGGTGACAAGGGGCATGCAACCACCGCAACCAGTTCCGACCTTTGTCTTGGACTTCAGGCCATCCATGTCGGCTATTCCGGACTTGACACATTCCACAATAGCACCCTTCGTGACGTTCTGTAAGGGTTTAAGCTTCCATATATCTAGTATGTAGGAAAGATAAACCCACATGGCAGCTGCAAACCTGGGTATCGTCATCGAGGTCTGCACCATCTTCCTCGCCCTTATTTCCTGAGCCAACGATGAACTGAGATGGTGGTACCTCGATAGCTTTCTGATGTCGCTGAGAAAGAAGCATCGATTACATTTGATTGTTCTCACCTTCTTCTTCACCAAGCTGACGAGTTTGACATAATCGGAAGTATCTCCGACCATCATTCCGCCAAGAAGGTGCTTGCCATCCGCGGTAAAGATGTATCTAAAATGTTGCCACAGGCGTGAATTCATCAGTAACAGTTTACTGCATAAACTTACTTCTTGTATACAAAAGAAAACGGATCCCTGTAGGTCAAGCATTCTATATCAGAAGTCGAAGCTCTTTTCTTGGGTTGCACTTGAGTCGCTAGATTGGTTGTGTCGATGTTGATTTCCCAAATAGGTTTTGCGGTAGGCTCAGTGGCACGTGTCAATTTCTCGCTGTCTACCTTTTTCACACGTGGCATCGCTCCTCGTGGGATCCGCTTGTCAGCGAAGTAATCACCAAAGGAAGCAACCTGTAGCTTAAAGTCAGCTGCTAGTCAATCAAATGACGATATGGACAGACGTCAACACCCATGAGTTTTAGCTTCGTGGACAAATCGGGCATGTTCTAACGGAACATTCCGTCAAATGAATACCTCTGTATGAAATGTATGGCGTACCATCTGTCTGGGCTTGAAACCACCGAGGTCCGTTTCGACTTGGGTAAGGTTGAAGGTTAGGATGTCGGCCATTTCCACTACAAGGTATGAGCCTGCCGTCGCACTGCAGTGACATTGCTGCACGTACCTCCTGGACCAATGAGGCCAAAGGTGTTTTCTCGCCAGCTGGCACACTCGCCGATGGCATAGACGTCTGGGACGCTGGTTTTGAGGTAATCGTCGACAGTGATCCCCCCTTTGTCCTTGCATGTCAACCCAGCCTTCCTCGCTAAATCATCGCGAGGAGTGATTCCAATCGCGTAGACGACCATTTGAGCATCCAGGTGCGTGTCATCTGATAAGACGAGACCACTCAAAACACCCTCCTGTGTGGTCACAAGATCCTTTACAGATGCCTTGGTGAGAACATCCACGCCCATCGCCTCGATACGACGCAAGACAATCTCGCCGCCATCATCGTCGAGTTGACGAGATAACGGATAAGCTTGGCGGTTAATAATAGCAACTTTCCCTATGGTTTCCCTATAATAGATAGTGGCACTCAGCGGACGCGACAGCTGAAATACTAATGAACGTACAGATCGAAGACGGCTTTTGCAGCCTCTAGGCCAAGTAAGCCCCCACCGACAACGACCGCCTGTCAAGTTTAATAAGTTATCGGAGCTCATCGTATCATCAAATGATCACCAACCCGACCGCCCTGAACATGATCTTCTTGGGAATAACTCAATATCTTGTCTAGATCTGCAATATTGCGATAAACGAATATTCCTCTGGTTTCCGCTAATCGTTGTGGGGGAATGTATGGTGGAAGCGTGCTCTCAGAACCGGTGGCGAGAACGCAATAATCATAGTTGATCACACGACCTTTGCCGGTGGTAGCCGAGTGTGCGGCAGTATCCAGTGAAGTAACTTGTTCACCGGTATAGAAGATAAAACGTTCGGGATCCTGCTGAGCGTACCATTCCACTTTTGATATTTTAGACGATTAGGAGACTATGAACACGACGTGTGATAAGAACCCACCCTGGTTGAGATAAAGTTTCTCAACAGACCGGTGCTGGAAATATTCAGTAAGGGCGACTCGGTTGTAAGCCAGGTGTGTTTCTGTGATAAGACGTGTAAGGGGTGCCTCGTATCTCAAAGATAAGAGTTTCATGTGCACAGCCTACCTTCCCCGCAAGTGACCAGACGATAGCGCTTCGTTTCATCTAAGTTGAGAACCTTCTCGATAAACGCTTGATGGGAACGAAATAAATAACAGCAGGTCGGTTGTCCTGGAACGCATGCTCACCAATGCCCACCATTCCAAGTCCAACGACGAGAATCGTCTTGCCAGAAGCCTGAGGGGGGGACGTTGGAACGCCTGCTACCCCAGAAGACTCATAGCCAGGTGCTCCGTTCGCCGTCGCAGTACCCTCAACGTCAGCTGACATGCTTCTTGCGTTCGCAGCGAGCGAGTTCGGTGGAAAGGGAGAAAGAATGAGCTGACGAAGGTACAGTTCTTGGTAGCCCCTGGCTTAACTGACCGCCCTGGGCTCCTTATCTCTGGGGATAAAAACCTACTTGGTCTGTGGCGCCAGTCCCCACCTGATAGTACCTGGCTCATCCGATGTAGCTGAAAGCTTATCTCCGAACATAACTTTTCGCATGCCCAGGCGAGATAGCGTCTCGCCTGTGTTATCGTTCTTGGTTACCTTCCAAGTTGGGCTCAAAGCGCAAGCGAAGACCCCGAAACTCCTACTTTGATTCGCACGTTACATTTGCACCGCTGTCATCTTGGCAACCGTATGCAGTCAAAGTCAGGGTGTTGTAAGCAATTTCTGATTTCTGATTGTTCCTTTGGCTATTTAAAAAAATCCATCTGACTATGGATTCGATCGTGTGACCAAGGTGGGGCTCCCTCCATCACTTTGCCCTTAACTAGCCTAATTGAACGTTCTCCTTCCAAGTTCGAGCCCTTCTATTCAAGCTGAGGTATGTGATATTGTTCAAGTTGACATTGATGACGGCCGACTCATGCCGACGACGTTCCACTACGGAAAGAACTTCTGATTGGACATCAGAGTCAAGAGGCTAGTCAATGCAAAAGACAACAGCAAAAAGGTTAGCCGCGACTGCAAACGACAGTCGCCGGCTTCCCGAGGAGACGAGGAGAAGCTATCCGCGGAGATACGGACTGAGTGCGTCCATGCTCCACACCTGCGTTACATCCTTTGGGAGTGCGAGCCATGGTAACCATCTACCGTAGGAGATAGGTGGGATGAAGAAGGGTTCAATCGGTCGTCTCGGAGTTCAACTCGGACAGGTGCGGACAATAGCCTTATCTCAGGTGCGCCCGCTCATTACTGTTGCCAACGCACATGTGGCGACGGAACTGGTTAGGGGGGATATCCTCAAGTATCTTTGACAGTTCATGTCCCGAGGATTCATGCAGCCCATCCCTGGATCCCTTAAGCGGGGTCCGATCAACTTCCTATGCTTAGGGCATGATTTAGAGATTGCCGCTCACTTAAAGAAGGCAAGAAAAACATTATGTCCCGTGAAGCTGTCGTGACTACGCATATGCCCGGGTTAGTTGCCTTGTTCTCCAACGCCCGCACCCAACAGGGTAGCTGTCCAGGTACCCACACCCCACCTGACCTTTACCCATTCCCGGATACACCCTTACCCGTGGGCCCTACATAAGACAGCCAAGTGACAGGAAAACAACCTGCGCCTCAGGAGAGCTGATCCACCATGGCTGCACGCACTTCTACTTCGCGAGGAATCAACCTCTGGGAGGTTGTGATTAATCCTACCAATTTAAAATGCTCATCGCTGCCTCTGCTTTCTCTTCGGAACCAGTATTCAATTAACTTCCATCTGTCCGTCGTCTCTATCCTCCGTTTCTTTGTTCAACTCTTGACTTCACGCTACAGCGCTTGGGTGGGGTTTTTCGTGGCTTTGTAAGTTCCTAGAGCGTTATGATACGGCGTGCATAACTTGATGTCCACACACAGCCTGTCATGGTTTGCGTTTTCCCCCCTCATTCCCGACGTCATCAAGAAAGATCTCAAGTTAACTTCTGAGCAAGTCGGTAGGTAGTAGTCAACATTGTTAACTCAATACTGATTATGCTGTAGGAAACTCTAATGTAGTCTCGCTGTGTGCCACACTCGGTGTTCGCTTGATCGTTGGTCCTCTTGTTGACCGTTCGTGTGGTTTAAGATTAGTCACGTACCTTTCTCACCCCCATTCCAGGGTATGGTCCGCGCAAGGTCATGGCTGGGTTGCTTGTTATTGGCGCAATCCCTTCGGGATTGGCTGGAACGGCGCACTCTGCCATGGGCCTCTACCTAGTCCGTTTTTTCATCGGGATTCTAGGCGGAACTTTTGTGACATGCCAAGCATGGACGACGGCATTTTTTGACAAGAATGTTGTTGGAACGGGTGATTGCTTCAGAAATATATTGATCTGTTGACTAATTTATGTGTTTACAGCTAACGCTCTCGCAGGAGGGTGGGGTGACGCAGGCGGGGGTGTCACATTCGTGATCATGATGGCTTTATACAATGGTTTACTTTCATCTGGGCTCATGCCGAGTGTTGCATGGCGTGCAGCGTTTGTTATTGTCCCAGTTCCTTGTCTACTCCTCGCCGCGACCGCCATCATGGTATTTGGGACGGACCATCCTGCTGGCAAATGGAGCGATAGGCACAAGGCAATCGCGCACGGACATGCGGGCCCAGAATCGGATCATGCTTCTGAAGTTGAGAAGGCTTACGCTACTCCTGACGAAACCACAGATGATCCTGAGAAGAAAGGTGGTCTGGCAGACATTCAAGTTACTGTTGAACCAGTTCAGGACCTGAGTGCGTCATCTTTCCTTTGACGACAATCAATCCATCGAGTTGACATGTTTTGGCAGATATGGTTTCCGAGCTAGATCACGCAGTTAACGAGCCACTTACGCTGAGGCTTGCGTTGAAGGTTGCCTCTACTCCCTTAACTTGGCTCCCCGCACTGGCGTACATCACGACATTCGGCTTCGAACTTGCTATGGACGCCAACTTGGCAGGCGTTTTTCTTTCACTCGACAAGTCCAAGTCAATTGGTCAAACCCAGGCTGGATACGTCAGTGGCACAAGACAATCTTCATTCCAATCCTGACCCTTTACATAGATGGCATGCATCTTTGGCTTCATGAACTTCTTCACTTGCCCTTTCGGTAAGGAATTTTCTCCTTGATTATTTTCTTTACAATTGACTTTGAGGACAGGCGGATACCTCGGCGACTTGGCGTACAGGAGATGGGGAGTCCCTGGAAAGAAGTACCTGATGATATCCCTGGGAATTGCACAGGGACTGTTGGCTATTGGTCTTGGCATGTATATCGACAACCATCAGGATCCTTCTTGTAAGCAGACTTTGCCACGCCCCTTCCAAGATACTGACTCGGAACACAGTGGCAGTAGTAATTGTGATGATCGCCATCGTTGCCACGACGGGCGAGGCTTCGAAAGGTGTCGATTTCTCACTGGTCCCTCACTGCAATCCCTGTGAGTGCCGTCTCCCTTTCAAGTTTTTTTTCGACTTAACGTTTTGTAAGGTTCCAACGGGTTCATGGTGAGATCTTCGTTATACTCCTTGGTATTTGAGATTAACATCCCGGACGTAGAGCGGCATTGTAGGAGCCACGGGTAATCTCGGAGGTGTCATAAACGCGCTTATATTTCGGTTCCAACCGGCCCCTGTCGGCAGGGCATTTTGGATGACAGGAATTATTGCAGTGGTGCGTTAAACGAGATTTTCTTTCTCAAAACCATTCGCTCACAATAACTAGGGCATCAATTTACTGATCACCACCATTCGCGTGCCACGGGTTTGATAGACTTGCCACGGTCCTCTGTTACTCTGAGATGTTATATACATATCGGTAGACTATGGCGCCTTCAAGTTGGCACCTTTCACCGACACCAATTAGACGTATGCTTGTAGTTATGCCTCGGTCTCTTGTATCATGTACGTATGTAAAAAAACTGAAAACCCCCTCGTACCTCCACGAGGGAGTTCTTATCCACTGAAGGTTGATGAGTCAATGTAGTCTTTCAATGTTAGCGAGTCGGACATAAACCTTTGGAGGATGGGGAGACCGATACTCACCAGTGCACTCGCGACCTTTGGTGGATCGCCGGCTCCATCGGTATTGTTGTCAGTCCGACACACGGGTTGTACAAGACAAATATACAATGTATGGCTACGCTTTCCGATTGATGCTCATTGGTGCTGCATTCCTTCATTGCTTCGGTCGGCACTTCGTGCCCGCGCTCGGTGACGGTAGAATTGCCCGACTCATCTCAGAGTCGTATCATAAAACTACTCACCCCGTAAGATCAGGATGTTTGGGCAGATATGGGTAAGGAATGCGTAGACAGGGGGCTGACTGACAAGACGACTTCCCATGAGATCCGGGCGCATATGATACCACGCAACAAGGGAAGTGTGGACTGCAGCTGTCAACAGGGTTCTCAAACTGATGAGGTGTTCATCGGAGGCTGGTTCAAGAATACTGGGGAGTCGGAACTCGATCTTGATTAGGTGAAGTCAACTCTGACAGGATTGATTTGATGAACTCGCATTCGATTCTCGCGCACACGTCAGAGAGATAAGACTCGGCGCGATTCAATGGTTCATTGATAGCGGTATCGGGCAGCTGAAAACCTTTTTTTCAAATAACACCAAAAGCAATATCATCACAAGGAAACAGTTAGTCTCGAGCCAGATATTCGGATCCGTCCAAAACCGAATGAATCAATGAATCGACTGACTTGGATAACTTCAGCGTAACTGTCGTGTACACCGTTTTTGAATGAGCCGATTCTCTGAGATCCTGAATCCAGGTATCCCGCAAATGAGATACCAGTATCAAACAACTCCTGGGCAGGGTGTGAATTGGGAATCCTTTCACGCAGTGACACGCACTTTGAGCTTTGTTACGTATTAGCTTCTCAACCCTGTCGTTGATACGTTCTATACGCCTTTCTTTTGGGAGCACTTCAACGGACAATGCACGATGTCTCCGTTGGTTAGAAAGGGTTTCTGCGAATGCGGATTCGGATAGCTCGATTCATCAAGTTCTTGTGGCTTTGCACTAGGCTGATGATAGTAAATGGTTGGGACATTCGGGGTTTCGGGGTTGATGCCCACTGAAAAAAAGTCACACGGAACTGTGATCCAAACGTCTGGTTCGAGACTACTCGGTTGGTTGTATTTAGGCACTGGGAGGGGGAGCTGTAAAAAACAATTTCATGCCAACATGTCAGGCCCGTCACCTGGAACTTTATCATACATAGTACTAAGTACATAGTACCAAAAGATCTAATGATTTGCCAACGACCGGTCTGCTTATCGTCCAATCGCCTCTTATCGCGTATTCGCACATGGTCGGCCGAGCTCAACAGTCTCCGTAGTTTATCATATATGGGCGACCTTGACGGAATAGCTCATTCCCCGACGCGAGCGTCAGGCAACCTTGTTTCTACTGTAAAAACTTTTTCATGCCATCATTCCAGCACTGCCAATTTATCAAACATACGAAAGATCTAGAGATATGCCGAGTTCGAAACCTCCTTATCGTCCAATCGTCTTTATTACACGGGCGGCCAAGTTCCCAACTCCGTTTCCATATATGGGCAACCTTGACGCCCTGTCTACGGGAAAAACGTAAGGTCGACAAGTGGGGGCATCAGATTCACATGTTACTTGAGCGGATAATGCGTTATCGTCTCTATGGGCCTAGACCCCAGACACTGAGGGACGCAGCCTTGGCGCAAAAGTTGATCAGGGCGAATCACGGTCGAACATTATTATGCAGAGGAATGCTCATGATAAGCAAAACCCTCTAATCGAAAGGCGGTCATCAAGATTGTTGCGCAATGGCTACATTGGCTAGGGATGAGCTTGACTCGCCTCTCTCTGAGCTGTCTTTGGTGACGGAGGGCATCTATTCACCATACGAAGCGTCCCTCTTAACCCCCTTTACCTCTCCATATGTTTCACCTAATCCCGAGCCTTACACGCAAGAGGGTGAAAGCTTATTCTCGCTCCCATTCTTGCCGGCGTCTCTGGATGATCCAACGAGAGATGGGCCAAGCCTACCCAAAGCTTTACCCCAGCTCCCGGAAAATGCAACGCTGTTGGAAGTAGCAGAAGCGGTACATACATCATTCATTGATCAGAATGAAAAGACGACTCACAAAGTTTCATACAGGATCGCGAAACACCAGATAACTGGGTCAAAAGAGTGCGCTACCTTGATTAGCTGCGAACACACACTCATGAACCATCCTTCAGAATCCCGGCCTCGTCCGGCTGACAGGGAAGCACCCTTTCAATAGTGAAGCGAGGCTTTCCTCGCTCTTCGAAGCCGTAAGCATACCTAATGTATCTCCCGATACGGCCTCTGAGTGGAAGCCATTGGTTCTTAGGGTTTCCTGACACCAGCTCACCTTCACTTTGTGCGCAACCATGGTGCTGTTCCCCACGTTACTGAGGACATCGCGAAAGATTGGACCGTGCGCATTCACGGTCTCGTACAACGCGAGGTGACCCTTACGGTACAGCAACTGAGCCTACTTTTCCCTATTGTGACGCTGCCGGTTACCTTTGTTTGTGCTGGAAACCGAAGGAAAGAGCAAAACGTGGTGCAAAAGACCCTCGGGTTTAGCTGGGGAGCAGGAGGAGGTACAAGTCAAACAGCCAAGTCCCAGCGCCCGTACTAACGGATTCTCGTTCCAGTGTCCACTGCCCTCTGGACTGGGGTATACTTGGCAGATGTCTTGGACTACGTGAGACCCAGGCGGGGACAGGCGAAACACGTCGTTTTCGAGGGTGGAGACAACCTACCCAACGGTCCTTATGGGACCTCGCAACGACTATCATGGGCTACGAACAAGGAGAGGGGGATGCTCATAGGTAAACAGTTCTACAGCCGGCGTTGTCAGTTGAAATTGAAGCGACTATTTCAGCGTGGGCCATGAATGGTTTACCTCTTGAACCCGATCACGGATTCCCAGTGAGACTTGTCGTCCCAGGGCAAATTGGAGGCCGATCCGTCAAGGTACTGTGCATTGTCATCAATATCATACCGTAGCAATGTTTGACGGAACCTACCTTATTTAAGTGGCTAAAGCGGATCGAGATCAGCGATCGTGAAAGCCAGCACCACGTACGTACCAACCTTTGAATAGTTATTATCGACTGAAAGATGTTGCAGTTGCATTTCTGGGTAAGAGAGGACAATGACCACTGGAGGTCGCGGGCTCAATGTCTTGCCATAAGGATAACAAGCTTTTGCCTACCCAAGTGATGCCCGATCAGGCGCGTGCCGAAAAGCATTGGTGGTATGACCCCAGGTTAGTTGACATCCGTTGAGATCTCCTTTCAGAATCAGATGACTTACGGGTGACGGCAGATATATCATTACGTTAGTAGTTATAACACTGGCTTTATCGGTCCTTGCAGCTGACAATCGAGCAGCGAGCTAAATGTGAACAGCGCAATCGCTAAGCCAGATCACGACGAGAAACTGACTGTAAGTAAACATTCGGAATCGGACGACCTCTATGCCATTCGTGGGTATGCCTATGGAGGAGGAGGTCGCCGGGTGACTCGAGTAGAGGTTTCGCTGGATGAAGGCACGACATGGAGTTTGGCAGCCATGTAGGCGGTATCTCCGTTCTGACTTCGCAAACTCATCAGGGTTGCAGCGAATACCCCGAGGATCGCTTCCGCGAACTATGCCACATAGACCCGGTCTACGGGACTCTCGATTTGACGGCACGAGACACTTCATTGTGAGCTAAGAACGCACGATACGTTTTCAACGCATCTTACATACAACTTCAGCTGCTGGTGTTTCTGGAGTTTTCACGTTAAACACAGCACTTTAGCACAGTGTGATGCATTGATGGTCAGGGCATCGGACGAAGGGAGTGCAGTGCAGCCACGGGACATGTAAGAGATAAATATCCTCGCAGTGTTTTTCGTTACTCACCTATAGTAGGTACTGGCATGCACTAGGCATGATGAATAACTGGTGCGTACGCACTTGAAATGGATAGATCCACTAATTGAGAGTCATCTTCGATAGGTGGTTTAGGGTTGCCGTGAACAAGACTGAAGACGATGATAAGGTCGTGTTGCACTTTGAGCACCCGACGCTCGCTGGGACTGCATCTGGGGGTTGGATGGAGGTGTGTAAACAGCGCAATAAGATGTCTCAGACCATAACTTACTTATCTGTGATAGCGGATGAAAACGGCAGGATATGACATCACGAAGCCGATCTTCGGGAAGAAAACGTCAGAGGAGAAATCGGCTGACACGAAGCCGAAAACAGAGGAAATACCTTTAACGAAACCAGGTGTCACCAGGAAGATCACACTAGAAGAGTTGAAGAAGCAAGATCGGGAGCATCCATGGTTTGTTATCAATGGGGAGGTGTACGACGGAAC
Organism: Imleria badia; assembly: GCA_015039435.1. Classification (NCBI taxonomy): domain Eukaryota; kingdom Fungi; phylum Basidiomycota; class Agaricomycetes; order Boletales; family Boletaceae; genus Imleria; species Imleria badia. Next base: position 54,153 of record MU130859.1, read on the forward strand.
GCCTTTCTTGAATGAGCATCCCGGCGGTGGAGACTCCATCATCCTTGTTGCTGGTGAGGATGCTTCTGAGGACTTCTTTGCCATCCATTCAGCGGAGGGAAAGGCGAAATTGGCGCAGGTACGTGGGTCCCGACACACAGATAAGGTTTACTCACGCATCACAGTTCCATATTGGAACACTGGTGAAATCGGGGGCAGACGCCTCTGAAACAAGCGATCAGACAACCAATGGCGTATTCCTCGACAGAACTAAGTGGAAAGATGTCAAGCTGACTAGAATCATGCGAATCAACCACGACACCTACCAGTATCGATTCGATCTCCCACGAGAGGATCAACCACTTGGATTGCCTGTGGGCCAGCATGTATTTGTGCGTCTTAAAAGAAAAGACACCGGAGAACTCGTCCAGAGGGCATATACACCTGTCTCCCAACAAGGAGCAATCGGTTTCATCGAATTATTGATCAAGTTGGTTTCCTCCATGTAATTTGAGAAATGAGGCTGACAGGCGCAGATTATACCTACCTTCAGATGCCTTCCCGATTGGGGGGAAGATGACGACAGGGTTCCATCAACTAGCACTCGATGATACCGTGCAGTTGAAAGGACCACTAGGATCCTTCATCTGGAACGGCCAAGGACTTGCCAATTGGAAAGGGTCCGACAGGAAAGTCAAAGAGGTGGGGATGATATGCGGAGGAAGCGGTGAGTATCAGGAGGAAACAGAAGCATTTTCTTGCTGACGAACGGGAGCAGGGATCACGCCCATTTTACAGGTTCTCCGGAGCATCTTCCTCGATACCCTGGACACAGAGACCAAGGTATGGCTGATAAGCGCGAATAAAACGGAGCAAGATATTCTCTGCCGTGACGAACTTGATGCTTTGTACGCACAACACGGTCCACGCTTGAATCTGCACTACGTCCTTGGTAATGCGCCACCTGGGTGGACGGGAAGTGTTGGTCGAATCGATAACAACATGCTCACAGAAAAGATACCTTGTCCTTCTGAGCAGGGCATAATTCTTGTGTGCGGACCCGAGCCGATGATCAAATATGCGGTGAAGCCAGGGTTGCAAGCAGCAGGTTGGAATATCGAGAAGTATTTGGTGGTGTTCTGAACACTGTACTAGTTGGCCTGTATGATGGGCGATAAGCATACTGCAGTGTATTATTAAGGCTTGACTTATACTTTTGCGTCTCTCCGTGTGTTATCCGTACGCAGTGAGCGCAGTCGCCTCGCAAGTTGGAGGGTGGATGTAGAGCTCAGGTTCCGGATCCAATGGTGACACTCGTGTGATCTATCATGTCACATTTCGATTTCCGACAGACTTGTGCGAAATGATGTCATACTTTAGACTCTCTAAGCCGGGGACTTCAAAGACAGTGAAACGTAGCCCGCAAACTCGAAGGTGCTTGAATCAGACGCCTTCGTGGTCGTTCTGCTGTCATCTTGAATAAATAACCCACTACCTCGTCCTCTTCTCGCTACGCACGTGACCCCGTGGTGTCATTGATTCATTCCGACATTCAAGATACGACGAACGGAGGCTGAGTCAGCGCTCAAGTTGGAAAATCGGTCATACCCAGGGGTGGAGAGCCGGTAGGGGGTCGGCGTCGGATCCCGGAAAATTCCACTCAGGGGCTGAGCACAGCTGTGGCGCACAACATGCCGCCTGAAAATTTTCGACCTCAGCGAAAATTTCCCCGCCGTCTCGTGACTCAGGGGCTCACACGTGACTCAGGGGCATCACGTGCCAACCAAACGGTCCAAACGGTCCTCACGTGCCTGGGACCGTTTGGACCGTTTACGTGGGAACCCTGGGTATGACGATGCTCCCCTCAAGTTGGTCTGTTTTTATCTGCTTGTTACCTCATGCCAAGACACACTTCTCGCGATGCTCGGTTTCGGAACGAGAGTCACGAGACTACTCACGCGTGCTTGTTTCAGACAAGTGCCTTATCCGATCGTGCCCCTCGGAGGGTGTCCACCCCGACATGTTCTAGATGACCAACAAGAGGAAGAAGGCCAAAGGCTGAGCGCTAAACCTCGAGCTCGCACAGTGGATCAGCGACTGCTACCAACCGGTGAGCCTCATTCTGCAGTTTTCCAACATTATTCTAACACGATTATTCGCGATGCTTGTGTAGGGATAACGAAATTGGCATTGGGATCGTCGTCGTCGTCGTGGTCATTGCTGACATGCTTCACCCGATCCCCTTCGCCGCGACTCTAGTCTGTTTTTAACCTCTGCCAAACGATCACGTTTTTTGTTGAATGTACTCGTACTCAATACTTCATTTTTGATGTGGATCTCGAAAATGGTTGTTGATATGATTTCCTATGTTTCTTGTGTTTCCTGGCAAGTATTGAGAGAAAGAATGATCCTGACAACTGTGTTTCGACGGTCCGAGTCGTTCAATTCACCGTGCTTCACCGAAGATCAAAGGAAGATAGTCGTTCTGTTAGTAATGTTATGTAATTTCCGTCTTTCGTCCGTGACGCCATCATCATCGATCTGTCCAACTCCCGAACATCGGAAGGTTTCCCTGCTTCTTAGCTGCGACGAAAATTCATTACCGAACACGTCTTTTCCTCGCCAAGTATTCCTCCTCTGATACATTACAATCCATGGCATGGTCATAAGCGGTTTGTATCAACGAACGACGAACGAATGAAGACTATGGAAACGAGCGTAAGTTGTGAATGTCGGGCATAAACAACAGTAGAGCGTCTGGGTATCCTATCATCGTGAACATACAGCTAACGTGAACGAGGAAAGGCACTGCCTATCGGCGACTCGTCGTAGTCGTACAGAAATAGAGAACAAGAAGAATAAGCAACAAGGGAACGCACGCAAAAAGAACCCCATCAAACGTATGGTAGGTCAGGGAGATACCCCGCGCTTTTCACGTACGTGACTCGCTTCGTTCCATTACAGTTCCTCCAAATGAGGTTCCTGACGGCCTGCGTCGCCTGATACCGTCGTTCGTACAAGTCCATGTTGTACGAAACGTCTTCCCGAGAGAGCGTCGTCACGCATGCGTGATCGACGAATTTCAAGCCTCTCGATGCGAGCATGTCGCCGTTCTTTCTGGGCCCCGACCACCAGGCTTCCATCGACTCGCCGTACTTCTCGAGCGCCGTCACGACGCCGACCATGGGTACTCTCTCCGGCACGGCAGAGCGAACGTCGTTGTAAATCTTCCTGGCGATGCCTTCTTTGGGCCGTAAACAGTATACGAGGAGGTCGATGCCGCGCTCGGCGTAGAGCTCGCCGATGGTCTTTTCGGGGGCGTAGTCGTTCCCGAATCCGGGAATGTCGTAAATGTCAAACGCATGTCCGTTGATGTCCACTCTGTATGCGGCAGGTGTTATGGTACAGGGGTGCATGTCGGTGCTGAAAGGTGCGTCTTCGCGACCGAGGATCAAATTCACGAGGGAGCTGATTCCCATCCCAGTCCGTCCAAAGACGACGATGACGTGCACCCGGTCACCCTTTTCGAGACGTCGTGTGAACGATATGTGCTTGAATACATCGAGAGGACTCACGTTGGTCACTGGCATGGGCATCGTCGAGGATTTGGTTTCAAACGGGTTCAACCCGCGCAACCGGCTTAACACGGGCGTTTCACTAAAGAGCTTCAAGTTGGTAGGTACGAAGAACTTGCTCGACGCCATCATAGAGGCGGGAGGGGGGGGCACACACACACGGGTGGTTTGGTGAGAGTTGTTTGGAGCGCGACAGCGGCGTTCTGGACTTTGGAGTGGTGGCTTTTTAAGAAGGCGTAAATACATCGAGAGAGGAAGGGACGCCTCATGGAAAGCGTGCCGCACGCCCGCGGTGAGTGCATGCTGTACGGTTGGCCCCCATCCAGGTGGATTCGTGTTTTGATTCCCTACTCTTATCCCGTCAAAGCCTCGCAGGCTCGCGGCAGAACACCCTATCTCTTTTGGTCGTTTCTTCGTATCATCGCCGTGATGTGGCATAAAGGAGAACTTGGGGTGGCTCTCCGCACTCTCTCGGAGTCACTGAGCTCTCGCGTGGACAAGCTGCAGGGTCACCTCGTGTTTCTGATCTTTCGTTCCGAGCGGGAGCAAGATACGTCGATCGCCTACGAACAGACCAAAGAGCAGGCATTTTACGTGTCAAAGACGTGGACTGTGCTACCAACCAAGTTGCGATGACTCTCTCGTCCTAGCCACAGGAGGGACCCTTTGTTGGCATGGTACGACCCTGCTATGAAATCACATCCACGTAACGAGTCAACACGTGTAGGTCCTCACGATGACTGATACCGCGCTCTATTGCGTTGCGCCAACACCGCAGATACGAACGTTCTATCTATCCATCCTACATACACAGCGCCAGTTCTCCACAAGTCATCCGCAAACGTGCGTTGCTTCGCATCGATTGTAAGCACTGGTGGGCGGTCGAAGAGGACAGCTTGAGCCACCCACCACTGGCACCAACCGAAGTGAAATGCACATGTCTAATTAATTTCCAAGGAACATGTCTCCTCGGCGAGTCCATCTCCCAACGCCTCTCTTTTCAGCCCAACAATTCCTCATGATGAGCTGCTTCGCCGCCTGTTCCGACTCGGAGAGTCTGTCTTTGAACATGGCATCGCGAGTCGTCGAGGCATCCAACGTCGTGACGCAGGCATGGTCCGCAAAGACCATCCGCCGCGCTTTCAAATCGGCTTCGTTCGTCGACCACCAATGACCCATCGTCTCGCCATATCTCTCCAGACACGTAATCACGGCGACGATAGGGACGTCGTCTGATACCGCGGACCGTATCGCGGTGTAGTTTTGATAGCCCGCGTTCGCGTCGCCGCGCGTGCCACGCAAGCAGTTCACGACGAGGTCAATGCCGAATTGGGCGTCGAGTTCTCGGAGGGCTTTGGTGATGGCGGACGTGGGGCATTTGAAGGAGCCAAAGCCGGGTGAATCGATGAGACGGAAGGAGCGGCCGTTGAGCGTAAAGGGATAGGCGGTGAAGGATTTGGTGCATGGACTGACATCTGTGGAGACGGGCGCTTGGGAGACGCCCTTGATCGTGTTGATAAAGGAGCTGGCGCCGACGCCTGTTTGGCCGATTATGACGACGTTGAAGACGTCCTAGGTGTTGGAGCGCGTGAGTTTGGGAGGAGATATGGTGGTGATGGGTGTGGGGATAAAGGGGACGCGAACTGACCTTGTCGTTGAGGGCATCTTCGTGTGCGATTTTCTTCAAGAGGTCGTTGATGAGGGACGCTTTCGAATCTTTACGAAGAAAGGCAGGGAGAAAGTGCATGCCAACGGAGTGTCAAGAAGGCACGGTGTCGAGCTCGGACGGGCAAGGTCAATCGGGTGCAAAGAAAAACGCAGCCTGCGACGGTGGCGCACTGCTTTCGCTCTCAGAGACGAGATTGATAAGTGGGTATGTGCGCGCGAGGGTCACGAAGCGAAAACGTTGCGAGACTGTCCGTCGAGGTTTGACGACAATGCGGCCTCGAGGCGGCGATGATATATATGGACATTTGGGAACGAGGGGGTGCCTTGGCTATGGCTAGATCCGACCCACGTGTCGTGAACATGCAAGTTGGCCCCTTTCCTTATGGCAAAGGTCCGCTCTGAGATGAGGCAGAGCTTGTCACCCTTGGGATGGTTGCAAGTTCACTTGAAGAGTGGCCCAGCTGGTTGTCGCCAATGACCGGATTGGGGTGGCGGTGTCGCATATGGTGCCATCTGTTTGGGTACGATTGGCCAATCCCTTGGCAAGTAGTCTGGTCCAGAACCAAGCCGAAACTTGATAGTAAAAAATGCCGCAGCGCCGATCGGAGGGTAGCTGTCATGAACGGAAGAAGGGTATCATATTTTGGAAGGGTGATCAACTATTCGACGAGTACAACGCCCAAAATCCTAGTAATGGCAATCAGGAGAATCTCGGGATGAGATTTTCAAGGTGCGGAAGAGCCGAGTGGACCCGACAGCGCAGCGAAGGGAGGATCTGCACGTTCGTGAGCACCCACGTGAGCGACTACGATATGAAACGGAAGAGCTTCGTCGCGGGGGGACTCGGCCTGGTTTTTGGAAAAGAAACGCGTGCAAGAATGGAAGGATCGGGAGCGGCCCGGACGTTGCCGAGTATGTTGCCTGCGGATGACTTGCACAGGACCGACGACGTCAACGACGGCGACGACGACCACCACGACAACTTGCAGACTCTTCCGGTCACTGCAGTCTTGATTCCGCACTGATTTCGTGCGCGTTGACACTCGGTCGACGTCCAACTTCGCAGTCGTGTCCTAATCCAGCACACTAGCCTCAAATCATCCACTATTATCCCAGATCAATTCTCGATAATCTATTTTCCCTGGCGCATATAAGCTCTCCTTCTCCCTCATACCCTTCTTCTTCACTCCACCATCCATGGACTCCTTCCACGAACCATACACCCGCGCAGGCGACGACATCTCCCTCGATGCCGTCCGCGACCAAGTACGCGCACTCGAAGACTCTCACAAGGCTCACGGCGTACAACTCTCGGGCAGAATCGTACACGTATGCCACTACCTCCCCGTCGTCCCCACTCTCATCTCCCACCTGTCCCCGACTGCCGCGGGCGTCCTCAGCCCTCCTCCGTCCCCGCCCACCCTCTATGGCGACGTTCCTGAAAGCCCCACAGCAGACGCCGCAGAGGCACAGCAATCTCAACAGCCCTCTGTTCCATCCAGGCGCTGGAACTTCGCGCCCAGGTACGGCCATGCGGCCATGATCTCGGGCATTCGCTCCCTCTCTGCCACGCACGACCAGCTCATCGTAGGTTGGACCGGCGATATTCTCTCACTTCCCTCCGCGGGTGCTGCATCCGCCGAGGAGACCGGCGGAAGCACTGGTAGCGCGGAGGAACGCATTCCGAGTCATCTTGTCAGCCAGGCCGATAGAGAGGCAATGGAGGCGGAGCTGGTCGGCTGTGACGAAAACGGTCAAGGCCAGGGGTCCGAGGGAAACAAGGGCAAACTCGAGTTCGTGCCTGTCTGGCTCGAAGACAAGGTCGCACAAGGTCACTACGAGGGGTATTGTAAAACGAGTGAGTGTTTACTTTCTTAGATCGCGTCGCTTTCCCGGAACGATCTTATCGGCGTGCTGTGCTTGGCCTTCGTCCGCTTTTTTGGCGCCCGATTTCCATATATGCCATTTTCTTTGTGGCAATGATGACTTTCGGGTATCTTCCGGATAATCACCCCGGAATCAAGGCAAGCGAGCTGATGAGCGCTCCCTTGATCGTTGGTCGTTGATCGCTTGATCTCTATCTTGGGGTACTTGTCGTGGGTCAAATGTCGCTTTTCCCACCAGAAGAGCTGCGTATATGCGCGTCAGTTTTGGTGTCGCATACACACGGTTAAAGATTGACGTCATTCTCTCCGGCTTCATTCCTACCTCACGTGACATGCTAACATTGACCCCATTCAAAGCACTTTGGCCACTATTCCACTATCTGCTCTGGCAAGACGTTGCGACAGAGTATGCTTCGGTGGATGCGCACTGGGTACATTACGAGCAGGTACGCCAAACTCTATCGGTGTGTCGTCGACTTGGGTATTCATCTCGTGACAAAGGCAAATCAAGTGTTCGCCGAGCGTATCGCGTCGGTACTCAAGCCAGGTGATCTTATTTGGGTACATGATTACCACCTTCTCCTCGTACCAAAGCTATTGCGGAGTCAAGTGGGTGAAAAGGGGACCGACGTGTGAGTACATATCCCCCATCTGTGGATGTATTCTGACGCTGTACATCTCACCTCACAGAATCATCGGACTTTTCGTTCACACGCCATTCCCAAGCTCAGAGGTATTCAGATGCTTGCCACGTGGGTCCTTTACCAGCTTCCTTGTCCTTGGTAGGTCTCATGGATGGCTTAGGTCGCAAGGAGATTCTTGAGGGGATGCTCGGTGCCAACCTCGTTTGTTTCCAAACCTACTCGTACTCCCGTCACTTTACATCCACCTGTGTCCGCGTTTGTGGATACGAAACGACTACCCGCTCTCTCCCCAGTTCTATTCCAGCAATTACCTCGTCCGCTCTCACGCATCCGGTCTCTGGCCACCCCGATCACAGTCAATCATCCAACTTTTCCGACAATAAATATATAGGCATCGACGTACAGGGTCACATCGTCTCAGTCTCTCATTGTCCAGTCGGTATCGATGCTGATCGTGTGGCGAGGGATACGTTACGCCCTGGTATCCAACCCAAGTCGGAGTCTCTCCGAGCGCTGTATGCGGGTAAAAAGATCATCGTGGGAAGGGACAAGCTAGATGTCGTCAAGGGAGTTTTGCAAAAGGTATTGCGCTCCCTGCTTTGTGCTCTTCCTTGCTCGGATTCGACGTGCTGACGGCACATGTGTATAGCTTCGTGCGTTTGAAAAACTCCTGCGTGATTACCCCGAATGGCAAGGTCAAGTCGTCATGATTCAGGTTACGTCGCCCTCGCTCACGGATTCACCCAAATTGGAACGCCAAATATCTGAGTTGGTCGCACATATCAATGGAGAATACGGAAGTCTGGATTTCATACCCGTTCATCATTAGTACGTTCTTCTCGTTCTCGTATTCATGCGCTCTTCCCTCTCATTTATTTCATTACGTTTCAACATTGCGCTAACCCTTTTGCGCTGCTCGTAGCCATCAAACACTTAAAAAGGACGAATTTTATGCACTTCTTTCTGTTGCGGATTTGGCTGTGATCACACCACTACGTGATGGCATGAACACAACCTCGATGGAGTTTGTTATTGCACAAGAACGAACCGAACGCTCGCCGCTCGTCTTGAGCGAGTTCATGGGCATCAGTCAACACCTGGGTCAAGCATTACATGTTAACCCATGGGATCTCGGAGTGCGTATTTTCGTGTCGATATCCTGATGTTGGTTTAGACTCGTCGTTGTTTGAACAGGATGTTGCCGCGGCGATGAATGCCGGTCTCCTCATGTCCTCTACTTCTAAAGCCGCTCGGCATGCCGCGCTACACAAAGTCGTGACGACGCACACATCACACACCTGGGCAGCTCTGCTGGTCAAGATGCTCCTGTCCCAGATCAATGGCCAGACCACCGCACGTGGTACGCCGTATCTCCCCAAAGAGCACATCAAAGACAAGTACGACGGCGCAAGCAAGCGCCTGTTCTTGTTTGACTACGACGTGCGTATCATCCATCACTTTGGTTCGGGAGTGTCCAAAAGGGTGCTGATGAGATGACGTCTTCGTGTGCAGGGTACCCTCACGCCAATCGTCAAGACACCGGCGATGGCGGTCCCTTCGTTGGATGCGCTCAACGCCCTGACGAAGCTCACCTCTGATCCTCGCAACATTGTTTACATCGTCTCTGGTCGCGACCAGGCCTTCTTGGAGGCACACCTCGGACACATCAAACACCTCGGCATGAGCGCCGAACACGGTGGCTTCATCCGTGACCCCTCCAACGGCAACGGCAAAGGGAAAAGTACCGCCGCGGCCGACGATGGCGACGAAACCTGGGTCAACTTTACGGCACAGTTGGACATGGGGTGGATGGACGAGGTGGCGGAGATCTTCAGGTATTATACGGAGAGGACGACGGGGAGCCATATCGAGGTCAAGAAGAGTTCAATTACGTGGCATTATAGGGCGAGTGATCCCGAGTGGGGGTGAGTCTTCACTGGGCAGACTACCTGATTGAACGTATGCTGATGAGCGGGTTGTAGACTGTTCCAATGCAGACAGTGCCAAGACTTGTTGGAGAACAACCTGGCGCACAAACGTCCCATCGAAGTGCTCGTCGGGAAGAAGAATCTGGAAGTCCGCCCGTTGGCTATTAACAAGGTCCGTTTCTTATCCTTCCGAGATCGCCCTCTCTTGCTGAGATGTTCGATTTTGTTCCGTACCCTAAAAATAGGGCGAGATCGTCAAGCGGATCCTGTATCTGAACCCCGATGCGGAGTTTATCTTTTGTGCGGGGGATGACAAGGTGCGTTAACTCTACGTGGCGCTCCCTCGTGACTAACATCCCCACCACCGCAGACCGACGAAGACATGTTCCGCGCGCTCCACATCTTCTCCCCCGACACGACCGGCAAAGCCCGCCTCGCACCCCCGCTCTCGGTCACCCTCGTCGACAACAACCACGGGCTCACGCAGCCCGACGTCGAACTGGCCATCGCGTCCGACGCGATCTTCACGACGGCCGTCGGGCCGAGTACGAAGCGGACGTTGGCGAGTTGGCACGTGACGACGCCGGAGGAGGTGGTCGGTCACATGTTGCATCTCGTCGGGGAGACGTCTCAGGGTGCCGGTGGGGTCGTTGTGGCTGGGGAGGAGGCCAAGAGTTATATGTGAGCGCGTGCTGGGGAGAATTAGACGGGAATGGGCCGTTACTAGATCGGGCGTTTGTGGTTGATATTTATGTTGGGTTCGTGGGTATTTTGGCTACGGCTCATTTAAATTTTTCGGATGCATGTAGGGTCAGGAACCTCGACTTCGTTGTTTTCATGTCTTGAGACAGGTGTATGTACATTTCAGGTAGAAGCTGATGGTGCAGCGCTCGACGCGTCTCACTTCCAATCCGCCTTGGACTGGCGTGACCTAATCTGAAAACTAGCCCGCGTCTTAACGTCTCTCGACGGTTTGCCTCGTTAGATCCCCAGACTAAGCGCGAGATCGTGTACAGCTTGTTGACACGTCCCGCACGCGTCGCCGCACTAGAAGAGTACGAACGACTGTCTTCCTACCTAAGGGGCAGCCTACGGGAGACTTAGACTATCGCCGCAGTTAAAGTAGCTTACATAATTGGCACGCTCACCCGGACAAAAGGAAAATATTAATTGATCTAACAAATGAATGTAATGCAAATCTCATACAGTGGGGCCCCTACATAGCAGGGTCTGAACCTCGGCATCTCGAGCACGGGCCTGACAGGCTTTCCTCGACACTCCCCCCCTCCCGGGCCTGACAACCAAAACAGATGACAGTCCGACGACAAAACCGGCAGAAGTGACAGTATTGGCACCCATCTTCCCTCCTGCAATATGTTCCTCCGCACTGAGGACACGAGATGAACTTGGGATAGTCTGGGTTATCAACTGCAGAGCAGTAGTCACATAGCCAGACGACACCACAAACACAGCGTCGTCCCTTGTGCTCCCAGTCGGTGATGCACTCAGGGCAGTAAGCAGCAGTGAGATTGAGCTCCAGGAAAGGTTTTGTACGGTTCGGACAGAGATTGCTTCGGTAACCATCGCAAAATTGCCACTCGTTTGCATGCTCAGAATGAGTGCAGGACCGACATGGGCCAGGTATTGGTGAGTGTGACCGCACGATCGACGTGTCGTCAAAACCCCACATTCGAAATTGCTTGACCTGTTCTTCGTCTAGTGTTGGGTGGATAATGCGCCCGGGACACCAGTCCACGTCATACCTACAGCACCAGGAGTTGCACGTCGGGCAAAGCACGAATGAAGGGACCGAGCTTGGTTCCTCCGAGTCTAGGCACTCCTGACATGTCATGCACTCGTGGTCGTCGCAGTGTTGATAGTCGATAACTTGCGAGCCTGCACAGTCATGGTTTGAGCATGCAACAGTGGCGTCGCATTCCTGGCAGCACCGCAGACGGGAGCGACAGAGTGGGCAAGTCAATAAGTCCACTTCTTGGAAAGGACTCGTGTCAGCAATGATGTCGTTCTCGATCAATCGATTACAGTAGTCCTGGATTTTGCCCGAGAATCATGAAGTGGCTTATGCACGTATGAACGAAAACACCCACTCGGACCCTTGACAAGACGCGGTTGGCATATATTTGGAGTTCAGTCACAAGGGCTTCACTGGAGAACGAGTTCGCATGATTAAACCGGATTCCATCTACGGGGATTTCATACGCGATGCCAGAGTCGAGAGGTACCAAAAGAGAGATTCGTGAGAGTTCAGAGAGATCATGGGAGTGTCGGAAGCAAAAGACGTGATCCCGGACTTCCTCTTCTTTATCAATGAATGCGAGCAAAACCAGTAGTTCTTCAAACGGTTTGCGCCATGAACCCGAGAGCATGTTGCGATCATCGTCATGGAGGGACCAGGGGCAAAGATTCGTGGTAGGAGGAGTTCTGACCATGTGTGCTGGGTAGGTGCGAACCTCGATTTAAACCTGTCGGAGTTTGAATTGGCCCAGCATACCTTTTTGGGAGGACTCCCGGTCCTCGTCCTCACCCTCATCTGTGGTGGGTATACCCGTGACGGGCACGTACCCGTTTGCCCGTGACAGGTATCCATGCGTCCACGGCCCACGGATATGGGTAGTAGTAGAACGAGTACCGTCTGTATTCTCGGTTTGGACTCAAAATGTTATTGCGCACTCGTGGCCCACTCCTCATTTTGCGCGCTCGACAGCAAATAGTGGCACGCATTCACTCGCGAAGTTGCGCGCTCACCCACAAAGTGTCGCGCCGAATATTTGTGCACTTGGACCCTCATACGAACCAACTAATACAGCTCTTGAGCACAAAACAGTCACACGAATCGTGGATTCAGATATTCATACACTGTATTCCACGTCTACTATATACAGGAACGACACCGTTTCCCCCGGGCACATCGGTCACACATCCAACGGGGGCAAACCAAACATTGCACGACACCCTTCTTGCCAGTCGAGCAGCACTCA
>MU130859.1:74165-85316 GCA_015039435.1 Imleria badia
TCTGTGGGGATTTCATGTGTGACACCAGGGGGAATAGTGACCGAAAGAAAGATTCGCGAGAGTTCAGAGAGATCATGGGTGTGTTGGAAGCAAAATTCGTGATTTCTGACTTGCTCATCAAAAACGATGATCTTGAGTAAAAAAAGAAGTTCTCCAAATGGTTTTCGCCATGAATGAGAAGGAATGTTTGGATATTCGTCTTCGATGACGCAAAGAGTCGTGATGGGAGGAGTTCTGGCCATGTGCGTGTGCGTGGTGGTGAGCGTTCGACTTGGAGTTGTCGGAACTTAGAGTTGTCGGAGCTTGTATCAGCCTTCGCCACGCCGACAAAAATTATTGCATGGATTCGGGAAGAGATCTCCCGAAAGGCGAATGAGTCGGTGGTCAGCTACACGGATGCGGTGGCATGTACATGCTTGCGCTGCACAAAGCCCACCTAGAACCCCTATTCGTTACCTTCGTCGACAACAACCATGCTATCTCTCGACCATTGCCATTGCGCCCGATGCGATCTTCACGAGTGCCGTCATCCCGAGCACGAAGCGGATGTTGGTGAGCCAGCATGTACCACGCCAGAGGTAGTCGATCACACGTTGCATCTCGTTGGGGAGATGAGTCAGGCTCCTGGGCCTAGGTGGGCAGGGAGCCAAGATATGGGAGCACGTGGGGAAAAGTACCTCAGTTACTGTGCAGTGAACGCACGACTACTGCTGACTATTGGTTGTTGCTACATCGGGTGTCGTCGTCGTTGGTATTTATGTCGGGCCTACCTCGATACCATGCGTCCAACTGTCACTTCACAAACTCCCGGTGTGTGCAGTAGTAAAGGCATAATCAACCCAAACTCGCAGTCATCGAGGCAAAAGAAGATTGCTACATACATACCCTCTCCATGCTTACTAGGAATAACTGTTGCGATCTATTGGCACACATCCAATGGTGGCAACCCGAGCATTGCGCTACAATCTTCGCCGGTCGAGCGGCACTCATTACATATCGCCAGAATTGTTTAGATGCATTCAAAGGCTGTGAACCCTCCCCGGAAGTATTCTCCCCTAATATCCTGCCAGACAGCCAAAACCCGACAGCAAATTGATAGTATCGGCACACATCGTCTTCCCTCCAATTTGTCGCTGCGCAACGAGGTCATGGTCTGGCTATTTAGGCACAGAACAGGGACAGTCGTCACATAACCAGACGAAGCCGTAAGCACAACGTTGCCCCTTGTTCAGTGATGCACTCAGGACAATAGAACTAATGACGGTGAACTCGAAGAGTGGATGAGAAACAGATGGACAGAGAGCGGTCTGGAGACCTCTGCATGTTTGCCATGCATTCGTGTGACCAGAATAGATGCACGACCGACATGGGCCAGGCATTGGTGAATGTGATCGTACGATCGACTTGCGGTTGAAATTCGACTCTTCAAACAGCTTGACCAGTTCCTTGCTCAGGAAAAATAATGTGCCCCGGACACCAGTACAAGTCATGCATACAGCACCAGGAATTACATGTCGAGCAACGCAAAAATGAATGGATCAAGTTTGGTCCTTCGAGTCTAGGCACTTGTGACATATCACGCGCCCGTGCTCGTTGCAACCTGTGAAGCTGCACACCCATCGTTTGAGCATGCAATAGTGGCGTCGCATTCCGAGTCCTGGCGGCTTCAAAAACAGGAGCGACAAAGCGGGCAAGTTAACAAATCCATTTCTTGGAAAGTGCTCGTGTCGTAAATGATGTCTTTCTCGATCAAGCGATCACTGTAGTCTGTATTTTCGTCCAAGTGTCGTATGACTCAGTGGCCCGATGCAAACTATTCCTTGAGTTCGGCCACCAAGACTTGACCGGAGGATGAATCAGAATCACCAAACCGGATGCCATCTGTGGCGATTTCACGCGTATTTCCAGGGGAGATAGTGAACAAAAGAGAGACTCGCGAAATTTTGGAGATCATGGGTGTGTTAGAAGCAGATGTGTTGCTCCAGGATGGGGTATTCAGAACTGGGGTCCCAAAAATGGAAGAAGTTTTGCAATGGATTCCACCATGATAGCGAGAAATGAGCCAAATCTAGAGTCGTGATGGGAGGACTCGAGCGGAGGCATGTAGTAATCAGACAGGGGTGGACTTACCGTTTTGGGATTCAGAACGTCCTTTCCAAGACCTCCCAAGTACGTACTAATGCACTGTTGACTTGCTACAAGTCACAAAACCGACTATATCAATCTCCCTCGCTTCCCTCCCGCCATCATGGCTGCACCCATCCTCCGTCTCCCCCTCGAACTCGTCCAGAAAATCGTAATCGAGCTGCACGATGACCCCACATCGCCCCCGTCCGCACTCCTCCCGCTCCTCCTCACCTCGCGGCACTTTTACAACGCACTCAGCTTCCACTCGAACAACCATCTCTACGCGTGCATATTCCGCGTCTGCTTCGACGTGTCCGCACCCACTCGTCGTCTCGGCCGTCCCGACGCCCTCGCCCTCTGCAACCAGCTCCGCGCCAACTACAACGCACTCAGGTGCATCCGCCGCGGCGACATCCATGCAGACGACATTCTTCCGTCCCTCTGGACCTGCTTCTCCATGTTGCTCGAAAACGACGGCAAGAACTGCTGCCAGCTCGATGCAGCCGGTCTCCCCGACTTTGTCGACGCCTTCGTCCGCGAACGCCTCTACGAAAACAGCATCGACGGATGGCCAGCCGACAACGAGCCCAACTCCCTCGCACTCTGGTTGCTCTGGCTCACCACTACAGAAGGTGCTTTCTTCGCTTCCCTGTCCTCCCCTTTTCCCAACAATCTCTCCAGATCATCTCAGAGCCCAAACTCCCGCACAACGTGCCCAGACTTCCAGGCTTATCTTGCCATACGTCCTCATGCCCGTTCGCGTACGTCTTCTCTGCCAAGCCCTCGTCCATTGACCTGACCGTTCCCAGTATGCCGCATACCTCGCCCCCCATGTCCACTACACCCTGCCCTTCCCGCCCAACCTTCCTCAGCCTCCCCACTCGTTCCTCACCGTCCATGGTCCCTATCCCCAGTATCGGGACGGCTTTTCTCGCACCATGCCGTTCTACCACATAAACGGCATGCAGCTCAGCGTCCCCCTCGCCTCCATCGCAGCCAAACTGATCTACTTTTCTCATCCCGAAATCTTTCCCGTCGGCGTCCCTCCCCATCTCCCGAGAACACGCGCCCACGCCTTCCAGCTTGGCCTCCACATGGTCGGCCCAACCCAAGAGGACGTCCAAGAACTTAACGAGCACAAGGTCGCAAAGCTCGTACCAAAGTCGACCTGGGAATGGTGGAACGACGTCAAGGACTACGACAACCTCGGGCGAGAGGCTCGCTTAAAGGTCGCTCCCAGCGCACGATGGGACGACGACTGGAACCGCCTTGCTGATTGCAACTCCGTCTTTACTCCCATTTCCCTCAAGCGCATGCACTACACACCCGGCCTCCTCGGCGGTCTTTGGCAAGGTCGGATGCTGGTGCGTATTATCGCCGTCCTACATCTTCTCGTGTGGTCTCACGATCTTGTATTCTCTAGCACCCCGACGACGGCTTCTACGGAAACGTCATGCAAACAGCTCAGATGCCTCCGTCGTTCAGCGAGCACTCTGTCGGTCTCACTGCCGCACCCGTTTTCATGCGTCTTCACGAATACCATTGCATGGACGTCCAGTCAAACGAGCCCGTCGCCTCAGGCGGCATCCAAAACGCCTGGTTCCACAACTCAGCACGATTCCACGAGGTTACGGTACGTACTTTTTGCCACACGACCAGATGACATTTGACCGAGTGTATCATGACGTCTCATTTAGCACGGCCTTACTATCACGTGTCAGAAGAGGTCTTCGACGTATAATGAATACGTCGTTGGGGGGCCTGACTTACACGATGAGAGTAGTTGTCGTGGGTGCGAATACCGTGGAACGTCGGAGATAATCTTTCGAGAAGACGACGTGCGGTATCTTGCAACGCTTGATGACGTTTTGGCAGACGAGGGAATGGAAGACGCCGACGACGACGAAGATGTGATGGACGACGATTCGAGTGATGCGGATGCACACATGGCATCGGGTGACGATGATGAGCTCGTGATCACACGCAAATGTGATGGTATCCTCGATATTGTCCTCCTTGGCGAGGTGCGTCCTTATCTCTGCTTTTTCTGCGCTCGTTCTTACTGCCGATAACCTCGTTACTCCCAGACGGACCGCCAGCACGGTCAGGCTTGGCATCACTACAAATTCTATGGTCGCATACGCGAATGGGACGGACTCGTTGCACTCATTCGTGTTCCTGTGAGTTCGGTTCGTTCCCGTTTCTGGGTTCATGCATCCAAGCGAGGTCATATCTGACTTTGGTCCATCTTAGACCCATTCCTCAGGTGCAGCGCTTGGTATTTGGGTCTTCACTGGCTATGTCGTGGGAGGCCAAAACCTTGTCGGCAATTGGCGGACGACGACGCACCCAGGCGAGCCTGTCACCTTTGAAGGTGCATTTGCCATGTCCAAGCGTGAATAACAGCCTCGATGCCCAACCACCGCCACGTTCTTTCCGGATCGCTTTCGTTGCTCCATGGACAGCGCCATTTTCGCATCTCGTGTGTTTTGATTTGTGTCGTACATACAAACCCTCCACTAGCATTACTTGAACCGTCGCTCTTTTTTCGTGTTGCACATCATAATCGCTTCATCTTTTCGTCATCTCTTTTCCCCATGTTGCTGGACATGCATTCTCGCCATGGTTCTCGATCTGACCTACAACTGCAGGCCACCTTTGAATGATTCCCTGTGATCGACGTGGCATGCAGAATCGGCTGCTTGCATGACCCTTTGGTTTGTACTTCTGGAATCGTTTAGTCCCCTGAAAACACATGCGTATGAATTCATACCATGATTAGCGCTGGTCCGGCTAAATCACCCAAGGAAGAAGTTGTTTCTCCATTTAACCGCCAATACGTTGAACTTACTCCTATGATCCCATAGAAAGTGAGCGAACAAACCAAAGAAAGCACTGGCGATCACCGAGGGTCGAATGGAACGACATTGCTACAGACCTCGTCCGATCTTGGCTACGTGGGAAAATCGCGAGACAACTCATTTTCAGTACGTTGTCGGAATTTGAGAAAAGGGATGGCATTCGACTCGTATGACTGCGCAGAATTTATTCCGGGCCATCCGAAGACAAGGATCACAATTTTTTCTCACTTGGGATTTCCGGGGAGGGGGCTCGGGCGTCGGAAATTAGTACTTGTTCGAATACAAGACAAAATGCCCTTCAAATATGTCAACAATGTTGACCCGTTCGACTCAGAAAAAACCCCACCACGACGTCCGACGTCGTTCGCACAGGCGCTGTCGGACCCCCCGTATATCTTCACATTGTGTACATCTTCCCTCAGATCACCTGGTCGCTGCTTTCCTGCCCAGCCCAGTACCCTTCCCAACTACCGCAACGATCACACGCGTGAGAACGTCCTCATTCTGAGAATTCCGGGGTATCGTCACACACAGGATTACTTTTGCTCTCGTCAACGATGCCATCCCTTCCGTTCGCCTTTATGCCAATATCACGATCAGAACTTGATTTAGGGGGTGTCGTATCCGTCGACTCAGGCGACAGAGAGCCTAAGCAGGATGTCCCCGCGGATCATCCAGTAAAACTCTCCTTGTTGAGCGCCCCTTATCTCTTTACGATTTAACCTGGTCACTATTCCTCACCCATCGCACTCTGCCCATTTCCAAAGAGTCGAACGCATTGAAACGACCATGATCGGCGCCCTCGTCGTCCTCTTTGCTATTGCTGCTATCGATACCTCTGACGCATCCTTCGCCGCACATGACTAGCCCTCCACTGCCCTTCTTGTCGTCATCATCGCCGCCACCTCCGCAGGTTATACGCTTCTCTTTTACCTAGCCAAAAGTTACCTCACAGTGCCCTCAGCGGCGAAACCCTCTGCGCGTTCTACTGTCTGCTCGTTCAGTCGTTGATCTATCGGGTGGGTTCGATGCGACGACAGCGATCGTGATTGGGATTAGGAGGGGTCAGCTTGATAATTGTCAGATGGCGCGGAATGGTGGTTCGTCATACCCGGGATTCCCGAGACGCCGATCTGGTCACTTGACTCAAGCAAAGCTGGGTACTCGCACTTGAAACCTCAACTCGCTCCAAGTCGCAAGACAGACCGCCTTGGTATTCTCGATGTATCCTCCCCACGATCCTCTCACCACATCTGAGCTGATAATTACAGGTCACGACTGTTACTGGTTACTTCAAGTTGACCCTCTCCTTTCGGTCCCCTCCACAAACACACACGTCATGGTCATGCTGACGCACTTCATTTTTTCTCATTGTACCGAGGACTCGGATGCGGCCATCACAACTTGCTGGTGTCCCTCAGCTTCCCCTCGCAGGAACAAAAATCATGCTCACAATAAAGAGGGTGGGGGTAACGCACGAATGGGTGGTGCACACTGCAGGGTTACGAGTGGCTCCGCGAACGCCAGGTTGCCAATGGTGGATGAGTTGGTAGAGGGCTATGAATGCATGGCTTGCGTTCCACCTCTTCGCACCCGACGACCGGCGATCGCCTTGACCCACCCCCTCGGTATCTCTCCCGACTGGACGCCGAACTGACCGTTGCGTCAGATGCGATCTTCGCAACGGCCGTCGGACCGGAAACGAAACAGGCGCTGGCGAGCGTTGTCGATTACATATTGCATCTTGCTAGGAAGATGAGTCGGGGCGTGACGCTTGGCCTGTTGAGGTGGGTGTAGAGGAAGCCAACCGTTTTATGTGAGCGCGTGGGGAGATGTAGACGAGAGGGCTGTACGCGTTGAGAGTGCGACTATCGATCGTGCTAGATCATCTTGTGTCGATATTTATACTGGCTTGCGCGAATATTTTGGCTTCCTCTTGTTCTTCGTGTACTGTAGGGCCCGGAACGGTGGAACTTGAGCATTCTTTTCATTTTTTTGGGTCGGCGATATGGACGTCTGGTTGCGTTCGATGATTATACGGTACCCATCATACGTTTCAGATGCCGCGCGTCAATGGAATGACCGAAGCTAGCTATGAACAGTCTTTGACTCAGGGGAGGATGAAAAAGATCGGTCGATCTGACACACGAATGTAATGCTCGTCGTCTCGTAGAGGTGCCGTACTACATGACAAGGTCGAAGCACTAGAGCTCGGCCCATCGAGCACACTGACATGTATCGTGTATTTGCAGACAATGAATTTCTGCTACCACGCGACTAACCGTCACTTCACAAGCTGCTGCAGTGAGGTCACGATCAGCCCGAACTCAGTGCGAGATATGAGAAGACGGTTACATACCCTCTCCATATATGCTAGGGACAAGAACCACACCGTTCCCTCCCATCGGCACACCCGCCACACATCCAATGGTGGCAACCCAAGCACCGCACCGCACCATCTTTGCCAGTCAAGCAGCATTCGTCGCACATGTCCCCCCCACATCTCAGACATTGTCCTACTATATTCCAAGATTGTGAACCCCCGCCTGATGTATCCTCTCCTCCTACGCAATCCTCCTGGGCATGACAGCCAGAACAGATACCAGTCCTACGGCATATCCGACAAAAGTGACAGGATTGGCATCCATCTGGTTGTCTGCAATATTTTCCTCCGCAACGAGGACATGAGACCAAGTCAGGGTGAGGTGAGGAATCTGAAGCACTCTCCATAAGACAGTGGTTGCATAACCAAACGGCGCCGCAAGCACAGCGTTGTCCCTCGTGCTGAGTGATGCACTCAGGGCAACAGGCAAAGTCGTGTAGGTCGTATAGGTCGGAGAGCATATTGGATGGACAGAGCATGGAGAGGCGACTACCGCATACTTGCCACGCATCAGCGTGGTTAGAACGAATGCAAGACTCGCATGCGTCAGGAATTGGTGGATGCAACTGCACGATTGAATTGTTGTCAAAATCTGACGTTTGGTATAGCTTGGCCGGTTCCTCGGAGCCTGGTGGGTGGATAATGCGTCCGGGACACCAGTTCACATCATTGCTACAGCACCGAGCATTGCACGACGGACACCGCATAAAGGGGAAGTCCAAGCCCGGTTCCTTCGAGTCTATGCACGCGTGACACATTATCCACTCGTGGTCACGGCACTCTTCGAAGTGGGCAACTTGCGAGCCAGTACAGTCGTTGTTTGAGCATGCAGTGATGCTGCATTCCTCGCAACTCCGCAGACGGGAGTGACACAACGGGCAAGTCAACAGGTCCACCGCGTGGAAAGGATTTGTGTCGTGGATGATATTGCACTCGATCAATCGGTCTTTATAGCCCTAGATATTCGAGCTTTGAGTCAGTTGATGCATGTATAAACAAAACCACTCACTCGGGCCCTTGACAAGGCACGGTTGGCATATTCCTTGAGTTCGATCAGGTAACGTCGACCCTCACCATCAAGCCGGACATTTTCTATGTCAAATTTACGCCCGTATCTTGAGGAGAAATTTAACTCAAGAAAGACTCCCGAGAGTTCGGCGAGATCAGGGGTGTGTTGGAAGCAAAAGCGATGTTTTCTGGTTTCAAAGTTGCCTCTGATGACCTGGAGCGAACGAAGAAGATTTTCGAATGGTCTGTACCATGATTCCAAGGAAGGGTGGAAATCTTCATGCTTGAGCTCAGAAAGAGTAGTGGTGGGAGGAGTGCTGACCATCTGAGTACTGCGAGTCAGAGGCGGTAAAGAAGAGAGTCTGGCACACAGTGGCGCACCCTTCGGCTCCAAGTCGAACCTCAACTCGCTTGATTTCAGGGCAACCATTTTACCGAGAAGTACTTACGTTCCTTGACACGACTCCACTGGCAGGTTGTGGTGGATTTGGGGACCTTGATTCCGTTTCAAGGTGGAACAAAGTGAGTTCTGTATGAAATGTAAGACGGTATTGACGGACCGCCAAACGAAGGAGACCCATTGGTGCAGTGACGGTAAGAAGTCTGTGATAGTTCTTCTTCATTTGGCGACAAAGGAGATGGAAATATTGTGCGGGAGAGGTGGGTAGACGACATGCATCATGATATTGATGTTCACCTTCGACTCGAGGGTGTACTATCCGCTAGATCTGCACAATTGGATCAGGAATCCTGGTGAAGGATAGGAGGCGAACCAACAGTTGTATGGACAATGTTGTGGGCCCGCAAACCGTGATCACGGCGTGACAGTTGGTCCAGTGACGATTCAAGTGCACTACTATCTGTGAATGCATGACCATCTTGTAATCAAGGTGTCGAGCTATCTAGTTGGTTCGACCTCAGTACTATGTAGTACGGCAACTTTTACCACTCGGCCCGCTTTCACGTCCACCGTTTGCCAAGCTCGCAGTTTACATTGCGTCCCCGTGGGGTAACACTTAGAACACTTGCGCGGGCCTCGAGGCCCGAGAATACCACGTTCTAGTCAGTAAGTGCAATGGCTCCCAGTCGACCCTATCCGCCCCTCTCCACTAGACCCCTACCGTGCGCAGTTGCGCCCACACAATATCACTGCGAGTCGTTCACTTACAGGGTTAAATGCAGGCACGTGTCGCATTCGCATTTGCACGAGAGCGCGATCGCCAGTGCGCTTACTCTGAATTGTTCATGCTCGGAACAGTCTCAAGTTGGAGTCATTCCAGAGGACACATACACTCTCGCATACTAGCAACAGGAATAACACCGTTCCCTCCCGTCGGCACACCAGCCCCACATCCAACGGGGGCAACCCGAGCATTGCACCGCACCATCTTTTCCGGTCGAACAGCACTCGTTGCGCATGTCCGACAGACATCCCAGGCATTGTACGAATACGTTCAAAGGCTGTGACCCCTCCTGATGTGTCCTCTCCCCCAACGCACCCCTCCCGGGCCCGACAGCCAACACAGATATCAGTCCTACGACAGATCAAACAAAAGTGACAGTATTGGCAGCCATTTGGTCGCATGCAATAGGTTCCTCCGCAACGAGGACATGAGATCAAGTCCGAGTCGGCCTGAGGAGAATAAGTTGAGGAATCGAAATCAATGGCCAGAAGACAGGCGTCACATAACCAAACGGCGCCGCAAGCACAGTCCCGACCCTTGTGCTCAGTGGCGCACTCGGGATAATAGGTAAAATCGTGAAAGGCGCTGAGAGACGGCTCGGATTGACAGAAAACGGATAGGCGACCGTCGCATGCTTGCCACGCATCTGTGTGGCCAGAATCAATGCAAGAACTGCATGGGCCAGGAATTGATGGATGCGACCGCACGAGCGATTTGTTGTCAAGATTTGACATTCGGTACAGCTTGGTCGGTTACTCCGAGCCTGGCGGTGGGTGAATAAACCCAGGACACCAGTCCACGTGATGGCTACAGCACCAAGAGTTGCACGACGGACACTGCACAAATCCGGAGTCTAGGTCCGGTTCCTTCGATTCTAGGCACTCGTGACACTGCATGCTTACCGCATTTCTCAAAGCGGGCAACTTGTGAGCCTTCACAGTCATTGTTTGAGTATGCAGCCGTGACATCGCATTCTCCGCAACTCTGTAGATCGGAGTAGTGACAAAGCGGGCAAGTGAACAGGTTCACCTCGTGGAAAAAACTCGTGTCGGAAATAACGTTGCGTTCAATCAGACGGTCTCTATAGCACTAGATTCACGATCTTTGAGCAAGTAGGTTGAAAGTATGATGAAAACACTCACCTGGGCCCTTGACAAGGCATGGTTGGCATATTCCTTGAGTTCGTTAACGTAACGTCGACTCCGATCATCAACCCGGATATCATCTAGGTCGATTTTACACCTTTCTCCTGAGAAGATATTTACCTCAAGAAAGACTCGAGAGTTCGGAGAGGTCAGGGGTATGTTGGAAGCAAAAGCGATGATTTTCAGCTTCAGTGGAGTTGTTCATGATCCCGAGCGAATAAATAAGTTTTTTGAATGGCAGGTACCAAGATCCATAAGAAAGATATACTTCGTCGAGCACAGAAAGAGTCGTGGTGGGATGAGTCCTGGCCATCTAGCTAGGAGGTAAAGAAGAAATGTGACCCCTGTCACGGTCACGAGTTTGGCGGCTCTCAACTCGCTCAATTCATTTTGCCGACATTTGAGACGACTCCGAGCTGTGGTCGATTAGTCTCGACACCATC
>MU130860.1:0-27602 GCA_015039435.1 Imleria badia
TCCCATTCAATCCATCTTGGACAAAGTTCGTCAGGGTGATCGTTTAGCAAGACTCCTTCTGGTGTTGGGCGCAACCGAACTTCTTGCATCGTTTGTGCCATGGACGCGCCCCGGCACATTCCAATAACCAGGGGTATTCTTCTTCGGCTAATGTATTCGAAAATCCCCGTCGTGATTGGGCATTTTAGAGTCTCTGCTTCACTGTGCTGTTCGCTCGGTATGGCCACAATGGCAGCCTCTCCACAAACTCAATGCCCCATACGCTCTTCCAGTCAGAGTTCCATAGCTGGGGCTCCTGCGAGATGTCCAGTCTCGAATTTAGCCATCGATCCCCGCAATAATATGCCAGTTGAGAACCAAGAGCCGACTGCTGGGGAATCAAGCAACCTCCCGACGACGCGAGTGATCTCTTCTATCCCTCGCCCTCCAGATTCGACATATGGTCATCAAAGCAACAGTGAGTTCAGAGACTTTAGGCCTCAAGTCCCCTCTTCAGTTTCCTGACCTATGTCGACAGTGCAAGAAAACTGGGAATATCCCTCACCTCAGCAGTTCTATAATGCATTACTCCGGAAGGGGTGGGATATGCCAGCGGACGCAATGGAAACGATGGTCCTCATTCATAATAATCTAAACGAGGATGCATGGAAACTGGTAATGCAATGGGAGTCGCGCTTCCACGGAGGGTACGAGCATGTATCTGTTGAATATCCAGCTATTAACTCGATTAATCAGAGACACTGAAGCTACCAAGCTCGAGCTCGCGTCGTTCTCGGGCATTCATGGTCATCTTTCGAACAAGGCTCGTTTTTACAAGCTCGGGAAGCGGTTCTTTCCTTCTTATTTCACGTAGGTGACGCTCACTTATTAATCCCTCTACTAACGAAACCCACGAACAAAAAGGCTACCTGATCCCTTTGATCGACATGACTGGATTGTTTGCCATCCACGAACTGGAAAGAAGGCGCGCTACGTGATCGATTACTACGGTTTCACAAATGCACAAAGAGAAACTAAGTTTATAATGGATGTTCGACCGGCGTTGGATGGCTTCGATAATGTCCGGATGAGGGTCGTAGCTCTTTTGAGTAGTATATTCTCCAACGTTGGTGTGACACCGACTGGAGTTTCTCCCTAGGCGGACTGGCCAGTGGTCACGTATGGATTGTGCCTATGTGCGATATGTATTTCTGTCTGTGTGGGTAGACATGTGTTTGTATGATGAACCTTGGGCACAGTGGCACATGTAGGAGGATCGGACGAATATGTTCGATCTCGAGTTTTCAAAGACAGAATGGTCCAGGTTGGTTGGACTGTATGACTGAGGTATTTCGAGACTGCGCACGTAGGATCATAAGGAGTTTAGGAAGGCGCAAATATCAGTTGTGTGTAGAGTACTCAGATTTGTTCAACGGAATACGTTCTTGATTTGCCTATGATGATTGTACGCAAGCACCGAAAGCACATTGTCCAACACAAGTCCAAAACTATACTACCGTCTTGTCTCCCGTTTCTAAGTCATGACCCAGCAATGTTTCTTCCTCCTCGCTGGGAATGTGAACCTGACAAGTGTGGTGAGACCGCGCCTGGACAAAGAGACAATCAGATCACGTTGAAAGATGTCATCACACATACCATTTGTGACAACCAAGCGTGAACGTTACCGAGGGATTGGAGTTCCATTCCCGATGTCAAGTCTTGTGGGGATGATGTTGATTCTTCTCGATCTGCGAAGAACCGGAAGACATGATGGAGGATGATAAGGCCAGCCTCATCGTCGTCCCTCGCAGCCGCCGACACCATGTTGCCGTAAAGAGCGTTGAGGGCATACACGAATCCGAGGGTGGCTGCAATGCCGATGCCAACCCCTTGTCCTGACAACACTAACACGAATTGTTATGTCTCGTCGTCATCATGATGGCGAGAAGCCCGTACCAGAGAGTGGCCCCTGAAAGGCCAGGGACGCGCCATAGACAATTGCGGCTGCAAATGGCAAATGGAAGATCGTGCGAAAAAACGTGATGAGCGATCTACGTTTTTGCGTCGCGGCCGTGATGCTGAAACCAAGAACGATTGCCGAGATGCCTGATAAGGCACCGAAGATGGGAAGGAAGGGGAAGTGGATTGAGACGTACAACAGATAGAGACCAGTAACAAGCAAAGCAGTGGTTGCCATCAAGATCAGCTGCGTCTCTATGAAGAGTAACATCCTGTTCTGGTGGCTGGGTGGAGTACCCATGTTGTTGTGGAAGGAATGGATATCGAGGTCCTGCAGCGTCAACCGTGATGGGTCCTTAGGGGTTCGTCGTAGCAAAATAAGGGCAGGGACGATTTGTAATGTGAAACAAATTCGGACCAGCCACTGTACCACCGTGCTTGCAGATATCCGAGTGCGATCTTGCCCGGGGTGGGTGTAAGTTGCACCTCGCCCAGTTTTCCACACACAGCGACGGGCAGTTTTTCATAGACAAAAAAAAAACAATCAAATAACTCACGTTCAATCCACTTCAGGTCGCGCTCGACGACGATTATATATGAATCGGCAGTATGCATCGAATGCACTTCAAAAGAGCACCTGGATGGAGGAAGGATTCCACTGACCCCCTATCAGGAGGTCGAGATCTTATTTGCGACTGTTTACGATTTGCAGCTGAACGACTGCAAGCTTCGCAGCAAGGTAATATGTCTGTCCATCGAAATTCGTACGTCTCCCTTTCTGAATCGACATCTATGTCTCTAATCCCCGTTCCGATTTCACCCCTCTAGAATGAGCAAAGCTTCGACTGCATCAGCAAAGACTCCAACGCAGCGCCCATCGCAATCAGCTTGGGCAAAGGGCCCCCCGCCGAATAGCAACTCTGCAGCTCCCTCCCATGCACCGTCGCCGATAACCGCTTCTCACTCCCGTCGTCCAAGTGCGTTGGGCCAGGGCGTGCCCATCAAAGAAGGCGTTAGTGTCCCTCGACGTAATGTGGGCTCTGTCAGACAAGGTGCTTCCTTATCTCCATCTATCCTTCTTCTCCTTTCCATCCTCATTCTCCATCCCAGGTTCCGCCATCACTTTTGGTTCCATAGACAACCTCTCCCCTCCCTTGTCATTTTCACGTGCAGCCGCACCCGAAACCGAAAGCGTAAAGTACTTCGGATCCGTTCCCGCTACCACATCCACCCATGTCAATGATAAACCTCCTGCCTCTGTTTCGACCGCCGGGTCTTCGAAGCTCCCTGCTCGGCCCGCCTCCGAATCCACCTCCACTTCCTCAAACGTGACGTCGCCATCCATCACGCCCGCTACGATCTCATCAACGACTCCTGCTCCCACAAAACCCGCACTTAGCAAAGCCGACATTGCCAAGCTATTCCAGGGTTCTTCTTCCGTACCTTCACAATCGTCATCAGACACTTCCTCCCCCTTCAACTCGTCCGTCTAATTTGCCTCCCCGTCACCAATCCTCTCCGCCTGAACAGCGCCCCCGCAACCTCCCCAACTAAGTGCACACCAATTTGTAGCCGGGATACGACCATAGCATGGCGCTGGCGGCCCGCGCTCACCGGCCTTCCCTCGCGCCGTGCCTCTCCTCGACCCATAGCGGGCCCTGGTAGACCCGGCGGCCCTCCGATTCCTGCTAGTCCGCGACATGCTCCTGCATGATGGAATCAGGAAATATTTACTCTGTCTACGTATGCATAGATGACAGGACGTGATGGTGACTATTCACAAGTATGGGATATATGTCGCAAACGGGGGTCAGACCTTTTGGACAGCAACTCGTTGAAAGCGTGGTGTGTCTGTATGCAACATTGTCGAAAATACGATACCGTGACGCCTAAGCAGGAGGTGACTAGTCAAAGTATCGCGATGATCTGGCGCAGTGCACCTGCATTGCCAACAACGGTGACATCTAGCGAGATAAAGGAACAGCGCATGACCAACAATATCGACGACAGCGAGTTACCTGGCCAAGAGGGTTACGACTGGGCGAGAAACCTGATTACGAAACTAGATACTCATGAGAAGGATGGTGCGTTTGTAGTCCATTGCACGGCGTACCACAGCAACGATGATGAAAGGAAAGGGATGGGGAAAAAGTGAACGTGAGGAAAGCGTATAGTATCGTATAGCGAGAGCACACCGTTACAGCACATCCAGCGTGTGTACGCTGTCTATCAGCTTGTTTAGTATCGTTTGCGTAATCTCTTCTACTTGGACAGTGATCAGACTCTCCACGGCGACCCTCTTGTATGCTTTCACATTGTCGAGGTCTGGGGTAACCAACAGCGCACCAAAGGGTTGTTTCAGCCGAGCAATGACTTGCAAGGCTCGCATCTCCATTTCCGTCGGCGATAGAGATGAAGGAGGTAGGAGGGATTTTGAATATGAGGAGACTCGGGAAAGTGGTTTGTCCCGAGGGGGACCAGGGAGATGTTGCGTTTTGAGGGACCGTGACGGGCCGTCCACCGAATGGTAAACCGTCCTCTGAGGACCCGAGAGTAGTTTGATACGCCAATTGTTTCTGCATGTTGAAACGAGAACGTCAGAAAGTGTAAGGACCTACGCCGTACTTGCAGGATAACGCACCTTTGTCCACAACCTTGATTGAGCGGCAATGGAATCTGCGCTGAGGCAGTAAACGGTATAGTCGAGAGCTCCGAATTCTGGCCAGACGTCTCCACACGCCGTGCGGTACAACGGGCTACAAATCGGGCTACACCAAATCAAATTTCATCCAGTCAGCCCATCGACGCCATCGCATTTGTCCGAGAGACGTTAAACCAACGCCCAAATCATGTACTCACGCGTGTCAGTTTCGGAACTAGGAAGAGGACGACTGTCGCTGTGTTGGTTCCTTGGGCTCCCTGGATGACGCGTCAAGTTGCCGTTCTCGCGTGGGTGCGCTTAGGTGCGATTCGAGGACGGTTGACGGCAAAGGGCCGGGGGTGCGCTAGGCATGCGTTTCCGGCGCGATGAGGGTGTTAAGCAAGATCACGTGAGATGGACGACCTTGGAACGGTAGGGATGGGCATCTACATACCACTACCTCACCAAACCTTCTTCTGGGCATCGAATATGGCATTACTGCGTACTTTCCTTAATCAGTCCCCCTGCTGAGCGCTGATGTGCGATACGGAGAAAAAAGTGAACAAGAGGGACGCGTATCGTAACGTGTACCGATAGCACATCACTACAACACGTCCAGCGTGCGTACACTGTCTATAAGTTTGTTCAATATCGTCGGCGTGATCTCTTCTACCTGAACGGTGATCAGACTCTCCGCAGCTACCCTCCTATATGCTGCCACATTGCAGAGGTCGGGGGTAAGCAACAGCGCACCAAACGGTTGTCTCAGTCGAGCAATGACTTGCAGGGCTAGTGTCTGTACTTCCGTCGGCGATATGGACGAAGGAGGGCGGAGAGAATTTGCAAATGAGGGGACCCGAAAAAGTGGTGTGCCTGAAGGAGACCAGAGAGACGGGACTGTGGCAGGCCGTCCGCCGAATGGTAGCCCAAGGCGAGCAACTAGCTGTGCCGCTCGTGTTCGCGGGGTTTGGGTTACCGCTGAGATATTGGAAGGACCAGCCTGGGCGAACGATGGCAACTTGCCTATGGCGGACGACTGGTCGTCGATGAACTCTTCGGGGATCGTCTCCACTACGCTTCCGACAGGCTGGCAGTTGAGGAGAAAGTCAATCCAAGGATGAACGAGGTACAGGGAGCCAAATCCAGAGAGATCCTCCTCGGTCCTGATCTCCACAACCCCGAGCGAGGAGGTCTGCGCAAGGAAGACATGGTCCGACGCGCACCGAGAAGTCGATAGTCGTCCGAGTTTGAAAATGATGCACGGAAGCTTCATCCGCTGTCCTACGAATGATGGTACAGGGAGTGCATGGAGTCGATCATACAACCTCATGATCGAGCTCGAATCTAGTAAAGAGCTGCGCAACTTGGCAGTGATCTGATCCATGTCAGCACGTTCAACAGCTAGCGGGATGTGGATTGTGGGTAGCTGGTTGAAAATAGCGATACTGGCGGGGAGACAGCTATTAAAGCTGCCAGACCGTCCTGTCCACGCAAGAATGCTCGTATCTCCCGCGCTCGTGAGGAGTTGTGCCAAGAATCGTCCGAGAGCCTTGTCCCCCTCTCCATACACAACGCCTAAGGACATTGAGAATATTCCAAGCAACGAGTAAGCTGAGTCCTCGAGCCGTGTCGTTCGGCGTGTCGAAGCTAGTCGAAGCTTTTCACGTATATTATCCAGGCCCGGTCGGAGCGACATCAAGGCTCGGGCCGAAACACCGGTTGCCTCCTCCATTTCCGAGATGATCTCGGGTGACTCCTTGTGGTTGGGAATATCAAGGTCCAGGTAAGGCTTCCAGTCTTCGGTGTAGAACCGGACGACCTTGGAAGCATGGTATTCATGTAATGTCCAAACACGGGTGTTCCAAATGCTCCGCACCAGATCGCCGCGCTTTGACGGCGAGCGCACACCACGGAGCAGGACGATCGTCACGGAGGAACCCTCGTACCACTTGAACATCGAGACTAGGGCCTCTTGGAGCACAAAGTGATCTGCTTTGTTGATACAGCAGGTATCGCTCCATGCCCAATGGAACCCAGAATCATGGACAATCTTGCAAAACATTTGCAGCTTGTCGTGAGTGAGAGACTTTTCGAGATCGTACACCACGATACGTATGACGTTCTCGAACAGTGGTTCGTTGTCTTCCCACTTGTGCGAAAACGTGGCGTAACGGTAGTACTCCACGACCTCGCAGTCAATGCGAGGGTGATCAATGTGTGTCGTCATAGAGGAGATCAATTCCAGAAAGATTGATTGTGATTCAAATGAGCGTGCTTGCCCAGATTTGTCGAGGAGACGACCAGAATCTGTGTTGATGAGCGCTAGGGGGGATTCACGGATGGCGATCTCGATAGATACACGAATAGCCGCCTTCGTCTGTTCTGGATTTACGTATTCGCGAAGACGCTCTGCAACATGAGGTCAATAGGCAAATACAGCACGATGTTCAGCACTCACCACGGATTTCTGGATGAGGCGACTGGGATATCTTCAAAAGCATGGTCTCGAACGTGCTTATGGCATCCTCATAACGACCTGCTCCATGTAAAGCGGCGTGCTTCCTCTCATAGCCCCATGGAGTCAATGGATCGAACGCAATCACCTAACGATCCTGCGTCGACTACATCGGGTTTGTGCATGACAGAAATAACATACCTGATTCGTGTCATCGATGGCGTCCTCCCACGACCCCTTTGCCATATATACTTTGCTTCGCTTCATAAGCACATCCCGTGGGACCGCCGGACTGAGAGACAATACAGTTGAATATTGAGTGATGGCTTCATCGTGTTGTTGGGCCTCCGCTGCGATGTCTCCGAGGTGTTCCAGCTTTTCAGCACAACGTTGCGAGAAGTCTGAAAGAGATCAATCACGTAAACACTCCCTATGGTGGCATGCGTGACTGCTCACTCATGGCCCATTTCGCATGCTCGCCATGTCCATTTGTCTCCCCCGCCAATTCACTCTTCATTTGGCGGAAACACTCGACTGTATCCGTCATGTGATTGATCATTTCAAGACAGTCACAGAGAACCCAATAAATCGTGAATATCGAGGCCGTAAACTCTCGACCGACTAAGTTTCAACCCTGCGAGGGTACCAGAGCAAACGAAGATACTCACATCACGAGCAGCAGCCAAAGCATCTTTCCAGGAACCGCTTGTCAATTTTAATTTTGCCCACTCCCGCAGAGCCGGCGTGGGGTATGGCGAATGGTGGGTCGCATCAACGCTGCTTTCAGGGGTGGAAAGACATCGTTGCAAGAATTCTGTTGCGTCATGTCAAATGCATAGCAGTCTTAGCAGGTGTAACGTAACTCACCAGAGACCCACATGATGCTGGATTTGTCGACACTTTTTCCTATATTCAGTAGAGACTGGTCGGTTGCCTCCTTGATGCGACGGGCAGCATACAGGGCTTCACAAAGACGCTGTTGAGTCGTGATGTCAAGATCGTCAAACTTCCATCCAGATATCTGTCAATAATTGCGAGTGACGTCGATACATTGCAATATAGCCGTCAGGAACTCACAAGTGAGACCACCGAGAGTGCTTGACTCGATTGGTATCGGGTTTGGGCTCGCGCACGCCCGAACAATTGTATTGCGCCATTGTAGTCACCAATCTCCATGCACGAAGTGCCAAGGAGAAGATGCATATACGCCTACTAGAAATGTCAGTGATGATATTTTTCGTGTGGTAGCGCGTTATGCACGTGCCTGAACCGCGTAGCATATCGAATTGAATTGCACTGTGTTGATGAGGTCGTCTAGACGAGATATCGCGTCGTCATGCTCTCCGGCCATAAATACGATGACAGCCTAGGGGATATAAACAGTTGTGGGGAACCAAGTTGCGTGCATGTGATACACACCTTGATTAAAAGGAGAAAAGTAACGTGAGTTGAATGGAAGCGCTCGAACGCGATGTCGCATGCACGATATGCCTTGTGCTTTTCCCCCTTGCCGACAAGCGCTACACTCTTGGCAATGTGACCAATCACGGATGGCTGAATTTTGATAGACTTGGTGTATATTAGTGTCAGCGCGTGAGAGAGCAGAGCAACAATACCTCTGTAGCATCGGTATCGGCAGCATCCCACTGCCGCAGACGTGCTCTCACGAGAGCGCGACTAGCCAGTATCTGATGATTCCGAGATTCGTTGATTGTCTCCGTCAATAATGATTCCGTATTCACAAGTTGATTGCGCTTCCACGAACGGAGCGTAGCGTCGTCGATTTGAATGTCTGGTTCCTGGAATGTGGAATGCAGACGAGCCAAAGGAATTAAATCCTACCGAAAATAATCTGAGCAAGAAAGTTGTTCATATGACGAATACTCACGGTGATAGAAGACAGACTCTCGATAGTGATTTTCCCTTCTCCTACATGAGTTGCAATAAACCGGCCATCTGGAGAGAGGGCGGTCGACCATGTGTCTCGAGTGTTTTTGATGACACCGAGCTGGACGTGTGTCGCCGCGTCCCAAAATGTGACGGCACGGTTTGTGGAGTATGCGATGAATTCGGGCCGGTGCTTCGGAAGGGCAATACACGAGAATCTGTTACTGCTGAGAATTGGCCATTCCGAGACTGTTGACCCTGTAGATGCTTCGAATTGCTTGATTTTACTTTCGGATATGACAAGGAGGTGGTGGTTGAACCAAAGGAGAGCAGTATTGTCCCATGGGGTCACCGATACATCGATGGCCACGAGCATGTGGCCATCATTGCTATCCCAGACTCGAACGCAATTTTGGGTAGTTGTCGCGATTCGGTCGCCTTGCGGCGAGTACTTCGCTGCTTTCACCGTATCCTCGTGGTAGCGTGTTTGTAGTACTCGTTCGCGAGCTGGAATGTCCCAAATGGAGGCCCTGCAGTTGCTTGATGCAAAGACAAGTCGAGTCGAGTCAGGCGAAAAATCGACTCCATTGATATTGCGTGAATCCTCCCAGTGGGAGAGGACTTGTTCGTGTGTCTCTGCGTCCCAGACAAACAAGCTGCCTCGAAATGTCCCCCCTGCGATCCATCTGCCATCCTCCGACACAGCGAGACACTGAACTTGCCAAGCTTTCATTGTTGCCACTTGCCTCCCGTCTTCCACTCTCCACACTCGCACTCCCCCTTCGCCGCCGCTCAAGAGATACTCGCCATTCGCCGAGAACGTCACTGCCTCTAACCAGCCACCGACGTTGATTTCGATTGGTGGGTCGCGGGGTTCTGGTTTGACGATCAGCATCAGCGCGCGCTACACCTTGCCTGTACGCACCCGTCATTGTCGTCGTGGTCCTCCTGGCAGGGAAATCGTGGTAGTCAATGGACAAGATGCGGCTTCTCCACATCATATACACCGCATTGCTCTTCCTTAATATGTACAGGCTAGTGCACGCACGCACAGCATCTGGTCCTTTTTTCTCGTCTTCACTGCCTTCTGCGTCCTGAAAGCGAAACGGCTGGCAGCTCTGTCGCGTAATAAGGCACGAGTGAAGCGCCAGAGCAGTGTCTTTGGACAAGCGAGGGAAAGTGGCGCGCCACCTCCCGCACTCGCTGCTCATCAGCTCGCGCTCGAGTTTTCATCCCGGCGTCCGTTTGCTGCCGTCGGACTACGTCCCCATCAGCTGCGTCCGGGCCCTCAAACTTCAAGCCTCGAGTCCCGTCCCGCCGTTCCACTGGCAAGAAAAAGTCGCAGGTACGAGCGACCCGCCAGTGTGCAAGGACAGGACCGGCGCGACCAGTCAAGTGGGACAGTCAACATGGAGACGACGGACCCACTGGCAGCGAGACCATCGAGAGACCCTGCAGGCACGACGGGCGATGACGAGCGTCACCCAGACACACCTACAGAGCCACGACCAGCCTGAGGGCACGAGGGAGCGATGTGGGGAACAGACAGTGGTCGAGCGGGTGTAGAGGCTATGGGCGATAACGACAACGACAACGAGGAGAGTCGACAGGGAACGCCCGACGAACCACCCGATAAGCCGTACAGCGAACCACGCGACCTCACGATGTACAGGTCGAACCCAGAGGCGGGACCGACATTGAACGAAACGAGAGCGTCACACTCGAAAGCGCAGACGCAGGGATCGATGGAGAGGCCACAGGGATGCGCCGAAACATCCGGGACGAGAGGGAGACCACGGGGACACGACGGAACGCGTCGTTTGAGAAGGAAGAAGCAAGTGCGACGGGCGATCGACGTCGGGAGACGACGAACTTGATCAGCGCACCTCAGGCGACGACGACGACGTACCTAGAAGGTTCCCGGACCCTCAACCACCTGACAACGAAGCTGCGAATCGAGCGTACGAACCCCCAAACATCAAGCTCGAGGGGGAGAGAGAAGTGTCAGCAAGCTTCGACAACGTACGTACCAGTAACGAAGCGGACAAGTTGGGAGCGTTAGGACACCCCGAGGGCGCTAGGAAGTGGTTGAAGAAGCTGGGTGACACGTCAGTACGCATCAACGAACGCTTGGAGCAAGTGGGAGCAAAAGACTGACATGGGAGGGCTCCAGACGACCCAGACGAGCCGGGTGGCGAAACGGCCACACCAGGCGACATCCACAGCATCCAAGGACTCCATGGAAGCGGCAGGAACGAGCGCGTCGTCGAAACAAGCGCGCCACGTCATGGTACCAGGCCAGGTGGCCGAATGGGCGAGTGGGACCAGTCGAGGGGCGTCAAGGGCGATTCGGACCACGAAAAGGTTATCAATGGCGCTGAATGCGATGTGATACATCCCAGAAATGTGGAGAACGAGTGCGACGTCGAAGCGAACGCGCAGAGCCCAGATACCTGGCCGGGCTGGCCCGGAGTCCATGGAGGCAAGCGAGTCGAGGACGAAGGTGTCAAGGACAGTCGGAGGCACCAAACGATGGCGAAGGCGTCGGAAAGCATGGGAGACGACGTGGAACGGGCAGCACAACGAGCGGCGCACGCTGCGACTGGACGCAAGTCGATACAGACCTGCTAGCTGGAGGCCAGACTGGTCAGCACGGACAGGACAAGCATGCAACGACATTCGTACCCGAGGCGTCCAATCTGCTTCCCATGTACCCCAGGCCGCCTACCGAATATGTCGACCCACCACGTCGACGAGGATGACTCAAGACGAAGCCTACAAGGTCAGTCAGTCAAGGACGACTGACCAAGTCGTACGGTCGCATCGGGGCCAAACCAGGCGAATCGGACACATCACCCATGGGCTAACCCGTGACGGGTTGGACTCCCACCTGAACGCTGCCGTGGCTACGCCCCACCGGTCAGGTCCTGCCTTCGACCGATTGCTGCCGTTGGACTCCTACGTCCCCACCAATTGCGTCCCCGACTTGCATGATCACTGGCCGAGGCTACGCCCCACCAATCGTAACCAATTGCTGCCGTTGGACCACGTCCCCACAATTGTGTCCTCATCTTGCATGATCGCTGCCGTGGCTACGCCCCACCGATCATGCCACGTCGTCCTTCTCCTAGTTCCTGGGCCTGTAGCATTCGCTGCACGCGTCGTCGTACGACTATTGGTTTCTGGCGGCCCGCGCTCACCGGCCTTCCTCACGCCGTGCCTAATGGCTCTAGTGCCCCTCCTCGACCCATGGCGGGCCCTGGTGGACCCGGCGACTCTCCGATTCCTGCTAGTCCGCGACCTGCTCTTGCATGATGGAATCAGGCAATATTTGCTCTATCTACGTATGCATAGATGACAATCCATGATGAACCATATTTTCGTGATAACTCATGCGTAGCACACCCACTGGCGTGATCACTAAATAACACACGTTGTCGTACCGATCGATTATCGATTAGCCTCGGCCCTTGTTCGCCACATCACCATCGGAGGATATGGATCGAGACCGTGAAAAGTTGTTTGAGACATGATGGTGACCGTCAGGGCGGAAGTTCTCTTGTGGGATATATGTCGCAAACGGGGGTCAGACCTCTTGGACAGCAACTCGTTGAAAGCGTGGTGTGTCTGTATGCAATATTGGTCGATAATACGATACCATAAAGCCTAAGCAGGAACCGACTAGTCAAAGTGTCGCGAGTGGTCACGATGATCTGGCGCACTACACCTGCATTGCCGACAACCGTGACATCTATGTAGAGAGATCATTGAAAGAACAACGTATGACCAACAATATCGACGACAGCGAGTCACCCAAGAGGGCTACGACAGGACGAGAAACCAGACTACGAAACTGGATATGCATGAGAAGGATACTGCGTTCGTAGTCCATTGCACGTGCTACCCACAACAACAACGACGATGAAAGGAAAGGGATGCGGGAAAAAAAGTGAACGCGAGGAAAGCGTATAGCAAGAACACACCGTTACAGCACGTCCAGCGTGCGTACGCTGTCTATCAGTTTTTTCAATATCGACGACGTGATGTCTTCTACTTGGACAGTGATCAGACTATCCGCAGCGACCCTCCTGTATGCTGCCACATTGCTTGGGTCCGGGGTGAGCAACAGCGCACCGAACGGTTGCCTTAGTCGAGCAATGACTTGCAACGCTCGCATCTGCATTTCCGTCGGCGATAAGGACGAAGGGGGTCGGAGAGATGCTGAAGAGTGTCGAGGGAATGATTTGCCTGAAGGGGACCAGAGAGACGACGGGTCTCGAGGGAATGTGGCGGACCGTCCACCGGATGGCAACCCAAGGCGAGCAACAAGCCGTGCCGCTCGGGTTTGCGGGACCGCCGGTGTGATATTGGAAGGACCAGCTTGGGCAGACGACGACTGCTCGTCGGGATTCTCTTCCGGTATCGTCTCTGCTAGTACACCTCCGTCGGGCTGTCGGTCGAGCAGAAAGTCAATCCAAGGATGAACGAGGTACAGGGAACCGAATCGAGACAGATCCTCCTCACTCCTGATCTCCACAACCCCAAGCGAAGATGTCTGTGCACGGAAGACATCTCCCCACGTGCTCCGATAAACCGATAACCGTCCGAGTTTGAAAATGAGGCACGGAAGCTTCATTCGCTGTCCAACGAACGAAGGTACAGGGAGCTCATAGAGTCGATCATACAACCTGACGACTGAGGTCGAATCAAGCGAAGAGCTCCGCAACCTGGTGGTGATCCCATCCATTTCGGCATGTTCGAGAGCCAGCGGGATGTAGGTCGACAGCGGTTGGTTGAACACAGCGATATTGGCAGGGAGGCAGCTGTTGAAGCTGCCTGATTGCCCTGTCCATGCAAGGATGCTCGTATCTCCTGAGCTCGTGAGGAGTTGTGCCAAGAATCGCCCAAGTGCCTTGTCCCCCTCGCCATAAACAACCCCTAACGACATTGAGAATATTCCAAGCAACGAGTAAGCTGCGTCCTCGACTCGCATCGTTTGGCGTGTCGAAGCTAGACGAAGCTTCTCACGTATATCGTTCAAACCTGGTCGGAGCGCCATCAAGGCTCGGACCGAAACACCGGTTGCCTCCTCCATTTCCGAGATGATCTCGGGTGACTCCTTGTGGTTGGGAATATCAAGGTCCAGGTAAGGCTTCCAATCTTCGGTGTAGAACCGGACGACCTTCGAAGCATGGTACTCCTGTAATGTCCAAGCCCGGGTGTTCCAAATGCTCCTCACCAGGTCACCGCGCTTCGATGGTGAACGGACGCCACGGAGCAAAACGATCGTCACGGCGGCACCCTCATACCACTTAAACATTGAGACAAGGGCCTCTTGGAGCACAAAGTGATCTGCTTTGTTGATACAGCAGGTATCGCTCCATGCCCAATGGAACCCAGAATCCCGTACGATCTTGCAGAACATTTGTAGCTTGTCGTGAGTGGGCGACTCTACCAGATCGTACACCACGATGCGTACGACATTCTCGAACAGTGGTTCGTTGTCTTCCCACTTGTGCGAGAACGTGGCGTAACGGTAGTACTCCGCGACCTCGCGGTCGATGCGAGCGTGATCAATGTGCGTCGTCATGAAGGAGATCAACTCCAAAAAGATTGGTTGTGATTCGAATGAGTGCGCTTGTCCAGACTTATCGAGGAGACAGCCAGAATCGGTGTTAACTAGCACTAGCGGGGATTCACGGATGGCGTTCTCAATGGACAAGCGGATGGCCGCCTTGGTCTGTTCTGGGCTTATATATTGGCAATGACGCTCTACGAAATACGATCAATGATGGACAAATATTGTATGATGTCGATGCACCCACCACGAATTTCTGGATCAGGTGACTGTGACATCATCAAAAGCATTGTCTCAAACGTGCTTATCGCATCGTCATAACATCCTGATCCGTGTAAAGCTGCGTGCTTCCTCTCGTAGCCCCATGGAGACAATGGATTGAGCGTGATCACCTAACGATCTTGTGTCGACAAGATGGAATCTACGCAAGACAAAGGCACGCACCTTGTTCGCATCATTTAACGCATCCTCCCATAATCTCAAGGCTATGTACGCCTTGCTTCGCTTCACGAGCACATCCTGAAGGAAGAGTGGATTGAGGGATAGTGCGGATGAATACTCGCAGATGGCCTTGTCGAGCTGATTGGCATTCACTGCGGCATCTCCGAGATAGTCTAATTTCATGGAGAGACGCTCATTGAAGTCTGGAAGGAAATAGTCACATAAAAAACAATACCTACCTGGTATGCGAGTTCACTGACCAAACACCCATTCTACCTGTTCAGCATGTAGGATTCTCTCCTCCGCCAATTCGCTATTCATTTGGCGGAAACACTCGGTCGCAACCGTTAACTGGTCGAGTGTTTCGAGATGATCGCAGAGAGCCTGATAAATCGTAAATCTCGGGGCCGTAAACTCCCGACCGACCGAGTATCAAGACCACGAGGGGTACCAGAAGGAAAGAAGTCACTCACATTGACAGAGGCGACCAAGGCATCTTTCCACGAACCGCCTCTCAATTTTGATTTCACCCACTCCCTCAAGAGCGGCATGGGGGATGAAGGGAGGGTCGTGTCACCACTATTTTCGGGAGTGGAGAGGCATCGTTGCAAGATATCTGGTGCGAGATGTCGAATGCATAACGGAGGAACAGGCAACATGACCTACCAGGGAGCCAGGCGTTAATGGGTTCAGCCATATAGACATCTTCGTCGACAGTATTTACTATATTCAGTACAGATTCGCCTGCTTCCTTGATGCGACTGGCGGCATACAGGGCTTCACAAAGACGTTGTCGAACCGTCATGTTGAGTTCATTAAACTTCCATCCGGATATCTGTTAAAGATTGCAAGCGGTTCCAATATATCCACCAGATCACTCACTAGTGAGACCACCAAGAGCGCTTGACTCGGGTGGTATAGGGCTTGGGCTCGCGCACGCTCGAACAACTGTATCGCACCATTGTAGTCACCGCTCTCCATGCGCGAGTTTCCAAGGAGAAAATGCATGTATGCCTGTTAAAAACGTCAGTGGGTAACATTCGTCGTGCAGCAACGGGTTATGCACATGCCTGAACCACATGGCATATCGAGTCTGACTGCACCACATCGATGAGGTCGCGCACGCGGGATATCGCATCGTCGTGCTCTCCGGCCATAAACACGACGATAGCCTGAGCCATATGAGCAACTGAACGAAACCAAGTTCGAGTCCATGTGATGCACACCTTGACCAACAGGAGGAAGGTAACGTAAGTTGAATGGAAGCGCTCAAACGCTATGTCGCACGCCCGATATGCCTTCTGCTTTTTTCCTTTGCCGACAAGCGCTACCCCTTTTGCAATGTAGCCAAGGATGGATGGCTGGATTTCGATGGACTTGACGTCAAACTAGCGTCAACAGTGGCATATAGAAAAGCTGAGCGGCAAATACCTTCTTAGCATCGGTAATCGCTTCGTCCCACTGCTGTAAACGCGCCCGCACGAGAGCTCGACTAGCGAGTGCATGATGAGTTGAATTTTTAGATGCAAATGCACGAATTGTTGTGGTCAATAATATTTCCGCGTGCGCGAGTTGATCGTGCTTCCACGAATCGAGCGCAGTATCGTCTATCTGGATGACTGGTCCCTGGAATCCGGGGTGCAAGGAAACAGAAATATGGGATACAATGCGGAAAAGATATTGAAACAAGTAAGTTGTTGATATATACCATAATTCAACGAAACACGATACTCACAGTGATGCGTGGTAGCGGTTTGATGGTAATTCCCTTGCCTATCCCACAAGTTGCGACAAACCGGTCATCTGCAGAGAGTGCGATGGAGCGTATGTCTTGAGAGTATTGGATGAGAGCGAGCTGGGTGTGGGTCACCGTGTCCCAAAATGTGACAGTACGTTGTGTAGAGTATACGATGAATTCCCCGTGCTTCGGTAGGACAATGCACGAGTAATCGTCACTTTCGGGGACTGACCACTCTGACACTGCTGACCCTGTAGATGCTTCGAATTGCTTGATTTTACTGTCGGATATGACTACGAGGTGGTTGTTGAACCAAAGAAGGCCAGTGTTATACCACGGAGTCAGTCCTTCTTTGATGTCCACCAGCAAGCAGCCATCGTTGCTGTCCCAGATTCGAATTGAGTTCGAAGAGGCTGTCGCGATTCGATCGCCCTGCGGCGAGTATCTCGCTGCTTTCAACCCATATTCGTGGTGGAGTGCTCGTACTCGTTCGCCAGTTTCGATCTCCCAGACGGTGGCTGTGTGGTTGTCCGATGCAGAGACGAGTCGAGTCGAGTCGGGCGAGAAGTCGACTCCGTTGATGTTCTGGAAATCCTCCCTGTGCGAGAAAACTTTTTCATATGTTTTTGCGTCCCCCACAAACACGTCGCCCAACAACGTCCCCGCTGCGATCCTTCTGCCATCCCTGGACATAGCGAGACACCAGACAACCCCAGTTTCCATTGTTGCCACTTGTTTCCCATCTTCCACTCGCCACACTCGAACCCCCTCTTCACCGCTGGTCCAGAGATACTTGCCATTCGCTGAAGACGTCAATGCCCGTAATAAACCACCGACGTCAATTTCAATTGGTGCATCACGTTGTTCTTGTGAATCTTGTCCAATGATCAGCATTAATGCGGGCGGGAGCTTGTCAACGCACCTATCATTGTCGGGTCGCGAGGTGCTCATCAGCGACACAATACAGCAGAGCAATTGAATAGTGGGAGTCGACGGAAAATGTGCGGCGACACTGCATTGTGTTTACGTTGCTCTTCCTGTGCGATATAAGCGGCCTGAGAGCCGGGCCAGTGCACAGCTTCTTATGACTGAGGTACCGCGTAACAAAAATACTGGAACAGCCAGAAACACCCATCATTGTCGTGGTCTGGCAGGGAAATGATGGTAGTCAACGGACAAGATGCGGCTTCTCCACGTCATACTCACAGCATCTCAGGCTGGTCCCTTTTCTCGTCTTCACTGCATTCTACGTCCGTGAAAGCGAAACAGCGTGCATATATTCGCTTTCGTCCTGGGCGTATGGCCAGGTCTGATCCCACAAGGATTTCCCAGAAACAAATTCGCAGAGAGATGGCAGTGAGAACAACGTGTACTCAAAGATAGGACTTCGGAAAGAACTACGGAACTGGATATGCACGTGAGCGATAAGGAGTATGGTTTATGGTCCATTGCGGGGTGTACATACTGCCCATCAAAAAAAAGTGATACGGGGGAAAAGTGAACGCGAGGTCCTTGTGTGGTGTGCCGATTGCACGTTACAGCACGTCCAGCGTGCGCACGCTATTTACTAGCTTGTCTAATATCGTTGGCGTGATCTCTTCTACCTGGACAATGATCACGCTCTCCACAGCGACCCTCCTATATGCTGCCACATTGCTGAGATGAGGGGTGAGCAAGAGCGCACCAAACGGTTGTCTCAGTCGAGCAACGACTTGCAACGCTCGCATCTGCATATCCGTCGGCGATAGAGAGGATGGAGGTCGAAGAGATTCTGCATATGGAGGGATTCGAGGAAGTGGCTTGTCTAAAGGGGGTGGGCGGGACGGTGCGTCCTGAGGGGGTATGGCACGTCTACTGAATGGTCGCCGAAGATGAGCAACAAGCCGTGACGCTCGTGTTTCCGGGGTTGCCGATGTGATATCGGAAGGAACGGCGGGCAACAGCGACTCGCCTGTCAAAGAAGACAGGTGGACGGTTTTCGTTTTGGGTATTATCTCTGTTACACTTCCGACGGGTTGTCGGTCGAGAAGGAAGTCAATCCAAGGGTGAACCAGGTACAGAGAACCCAATAGAGAGACACCCTCTTCGGCCTTGATCTCTACAACCCCAAGCAAAGATGTCTGTGCACGGAAGACATGCCCCGACCTACTCCGAGAAGTTGACAAAGCCCCGAGTTTGAAACTGAGGCACGGAAGTTTCATCCGTTGTCCTGCGAACGACGGTACAGGGAGTTCATGAAGTCGATCATACAACCTCATGATCGAGGTCGAATCAAGTGAAGCGCCCCGCAGTCTGGCGATGATCTTGTCCATTTCGGCAAGTTCAAGGGCAGGCGGAATGTGCGTCGTCGGCAATTGGTTGAAAAATATGATTTTGGTAGGAAGGCAGCTGTTGAAGCTGCCAGATCGCCCGGTCCATGCGAGGATACTCGTATCTCCCGAGCTCGTGAGTAGTTGCGCCAAGAATCGCCCGAGTGCCTTGTCCCCTTCACCATATACAATTCCTAAGGACATTGAGAATATTCCCAGCAACGAGTAAGCTGCGTCCTCGACCCGTGTCGTTTGACGTGTCGAAGCCAGACGGAGCTTCTCACGTATATCATCCAAGCCCGGTCGAAGTGCAATCAAGGCTCGTGCAGAGACACGAGTTGCCTCCTCCATTTCTGAGATGATCTCGGCCGAGTCCTTGTGATTGGGAATATCGAGGTCCAGGTAAGGTTTCCAGTCTTCGGTGTAGAACCGGACGACCTTGGAAGCATGGTATTCCTGTAATGTCCAAACCCGGGTGTTCCAAATGCTCCGCACCAGATCGCCGCGCTTTGACGGCGAGCGCACACCACGGAGCAGGACGATCGTCACGGAGGAACCCTCGTACCACTTGAACATCGAGACCAGGGCCTCTTGGAGCACAAAGCGGTCGGCTTTATTGATACAGCATGTATCGCTCCATGCCCAATGGAACCCAGAATCCCGAACGATCTTGCAGAACATTTGCAGCTTCCAGTGAGTGGGGGACTCCTCGAGATCGTACACCACGATGCGCATAACTTTCTCGAACAGTGGTTCGTTGTCTTCCCACTTGTGCGAAAACGTAGCGTAACGGAAGTACGCCGCAACCTCCCGCTCAATGCGGGCATGATCAATGTGCGTGGTCATGGAGGAGATCAACTCCAGAAAGATTGGCTGTGATTCGAATGAGCAGGCTTGCCCAGACTTGTCGAGGAGGCGACCAGAGTCGGTGTCAATAAGTGCCAGTGGGGATTCACGAATGGTGTTTCTAATGGACGCGCGAATGGCCACTTTGATCTGTTCTGGATTTATATATTTGCGATAATGCTCTACGAAACATGATCAATAAAGAAACACAGCACCATGACGACGACGATACACTCACCATGAATTTCTGGAGCAGGGGACTGTAATATCTTCAAAAGCATCGTCTCGAACGTGCTTATGGCATCCTCATAACGTCCTGCCGCATGTAAAGCTGCGTGCTTCCTCTCGTAGCCCCATGGAGACGATGAATCGAGCGCGATCACCTAATGATGATCATGTCGACAAGAACTAACCTGCACGAGACAAAGGAACGCACCTTGTTCGCATCATTTAACGCATCTTCCCACAAACTCAACGCTACATACGCCCCGCTTCGCTTGATGAACAGAGCGGCTGGTTCAACTGGATCGAGGGATAGCACGGATGAATACTCGGAGATGGCCTCCTCGAACTGTTGGGCATTCATTGCGGCATCTCCGAGATACTCCT
The DNA here is from genome assembly GCA_015039435.1 of Imleria badia. Classification (NCBI taxonomy): domain Eukaryota; kingdom Fungi; phylum Basidiomycota; class Agaricomycetes; order Boletales; family Boletaceae; genus Imleria; species Imleria badia. The sequence goes on from MU130860.1 coordinate 20,443, forward strand.
GTTTCTTGGAGAGACGCTGTTTGAGGGCTGATAGGAGATAGTCATATAAACGACAACACGTACTTGGTATGCGAGACCACTCACAAAGAACCCATTCCGGCTGCTTGGAATGTAGGTTTGATTCCTCCGACCATTCGCTGTTCATTTGATGAAAACACTCAATTGCATCCGTTATGCAGTTGGTCATTTCGAGATGATCACAGAGAACCAAATAAATCATGGACGTAGGCGCTGTAAACTCCAGACCAAAGGAGTGTCTAGCCGACGGGGGCCACCAGATCAAAAGGAAGCACTCACATGAAGAGCGGCAACCAAGGCATCTTTCCAGGAACCGCTTGTCAATTTTAATTTTGCCCACTCTCTCAAGAGGGGTGTGGGTGGCGGTGAATGGAGGTTTGTGTCAACACGATTTTCGGGGGTAGAAAGACATCGTTGCAGTAAATCTGTCGCAAAACATCGAGTCCATAGAGGAAGAATGGGGAACCATAACCTACCAGTGAGCCAGGTAACGATGGGTTCGGCCATATAGAAAGCTTCGTCGACGGTATTCACTATATTAAGTAGAGCCTCGCCCGCCTCATTGATGCGACCGGCGGCATATAGAGCTTCACAAAGACGCCGTCGAACCGTAATAGCAAGATCGTCAAACTTCCACCCAGATATCTGTTCAAGATTGCGAGCGGTTTTGAAAATGGTGCAATACATAACCACTAGAAGGCTCACCAGTGAGACCACCGAGAGTGCTTGACTCGTGTGGTATCGGGTTTGGGCTCGCGCACGTTCGAACAATTGAATCGCACCGTTGTAGTCACCAGTCTCTATGCGCGAGTTTCCGAGGATAAGATGCATATATGCCTGTTAAAAACCTTAGTGGTGGTATTCTTCGTGTGGGAGCATTCTATACACGAGCCTGCACCACGTAGCATATTGAGTTGAACTGCACTGTATCGATGAGGTCGTCTATGCGCGATATCGCATCGTTGTGCTCTCCGGCCATAAACACGATGATCGCCTGAGCCATGTGAGCAGCTGAGGGCAACCAAGTTCAAGCACGTGGGATCCGCACCTTAACCAAGAGGAGAAAGGTAACGTGAGTCGAATGGAAGCGCTCGAACGCGATATCGCACGTCCGATATCCCATGTGCTTTTTCCCATTACCGACAAGGGCGACGCTCTTTGTAATATATCCAATGACGGATGGCTCAATTTTGATGGACTAAATAGAAATTAGTGTCAGCGCGTGAGAGAGTAGGGCAACAGTCACCTCTGTAGCATCAGCAATGGCAGCATCCCACTGCCGCAGACGTGCTCTCACGAGAGCTCGACTAGCGAGTGCATGATAAGTTGGATTCCGAGACTCGTGGATTACTGCGGTCAATGATGCTTCCGCGTCCGCGAGTTGATCGAGCTTCCACAAATTAAGCACAGCGTCGTCGATCTGCACGACTGGTTCCTTGAATGTTGGGTGTAGACGAGACAAAGGGATCGAATTCTACGTGTAGATATGATCGACTTGTTCATATGCGCCACAAACCAACGAGACAGGCTGCTTACAGTGATCCGGGACAAACTATTGATGGTGACTTTCCCTGCGTCACCAATTGCAATTGACCGATCATCCGGAGAGAACGCGATAGAAGATATGTTGTGAGGGTATTGGATGTGACTGAGCTGGGTATGTGTCGACGTGTCCCAAAATGTGACGGTACGTTTTGCAGAGTATGCGATGAATTCCTCGTGCTTCGGTAGGGCAATGCACGAGTATTTGTCGCTCTCGGGAACTGGCCATTCCGAGACCGCTGACCCTTTGTGTGCTTCGAACTGCTTGATTTTGTTCCTGGATATGACAAAGAGGTGGTTCTTGAACCAGAGGAGACCCGTGTTGAACAGCGGAGTCACTGTTACTTTGATGTCCATGAGCAGGCGACCACCATTGCTGTCCCATACTCGAACGGCATCAGGAGTGGCTGTCGCGACTCGATAGCCTAGCGGTGAGTATTTCACAGCTCGGATCACCCAATGCTCGTGGCGGAGTGTCAGTACTCGTTCACGAGTGGCGATGTCCCAGATAGAGGCGGTGAGGCTATCCGATGCGGAGACGAGCCGAGTCGAATCGGGCGAGAAATCGACTCCGGTGATGACTTGGGAGTCCTCCCTGCGCGCGAAGATTTGTTCGTGTGTCTCTGCGTCCCAGACAAGGACGTCTCCCCACAAAGTCCCCGCTGCGATCAACCTCCCATCCTTGGACACAGCGAGACAGTTGACAGCTGCTTCCAAAGTCGTTGTTGGTAATTGTTTGTAGACAAGTTCCGCTCGCCACACCCGAATCCTTTCCTTGTCGCCGCTCAAGAGATACTCACCATTTGCTGAGAACGTCACTGCGTGCCAAATCGATTTCAGTTGGTGAGTTGGTAGTTTTTGTCCAACGGTCAGCGTTGGTACGCACCGGTCATTGTCGACGACGTCTTCTGACAACACAATGTACCAGGGCAATGGTGGGAATCAGCGGACAATGTGCGGCTTCTCCGATTATCGATATTAAGTACATGCGTCTCTTCCTTAATATGGACACAGTCACCTGGTTCCCGGAATGAGATAACTGACGAATCGTATCGTACAACGTACGCACTCTCCACTTGCCCACGTTTGTTTAATTGTTCACTCAACTTTAGTGTGTCAACGAAATTGGCCTGATCGATCACGGTCGTAGGGGATATCAGAAACAGAAACACCACAGATTAACGAGGAAGCGACAGCACAGGAACAATGCGAGACAGGAAACGTGGGTATCGAAACCGGAAACTCCTCAGAGAGACAGTGCAAACCCAAGGTATAAAACGACATCGAACGATAACGCAAAGAACCCCAGTACGTCGATACAAACGAACACGATAGAAAGCATCATTTGATATACGGGAAATATATCATGATCACTGTGTGCTGGCATATGGATGGCCAAGTGCGAGATGAAGGTAGTAGATGAAACCCCATCAACCCTAGAAAAACAAGGCAACGAAAACGAGGAACAAGTGGTTCTGTAAGACGTAAGATTGGACTGCATGTCAGCATGTAGCAGTCATGGGTGAACATTCAGACGGCGGGGCAAGTCTCGTCGCGGCGTCGGCGACAGGTTCCTGAAACAAGTCACACTTCCCTTCCTCGCTGGCGAATTTGATCTCGCTGGGACTGTTTTTGCTATTGATGGGCACCATTATAGACGTCGCCGAGTGTTGGCCATGGTCTACTTTGTTCTCGGTCAATGTCGTGATGTGGACCTGCATCCTCCGCCTTCGTGCTGCGCTCAGACTGTGGTCCATAGACATGCTTCCAAACGCTATGTCTGAAGTCTGTGTGGCACGAGCGGCTAACCCGACGCGGATAATGACCATGTAGAACGTGATTGAGATGATGGGTGTGACCTGTTAATTGATAACGTTTCAGTGCGGCTCTCCTCATTAGCGAGGGAAGGATAATGGGCTGACCATATCTAGTACTACGTATTGGCCGTTGGTTTGCATTAGAAAGCAAACCAGTGCCACAAAGAGGGTAAGGGAGTAAATCACCCCAGCGTCGACAAGGATGTGTAGAATCGGCCGCAGTTGGGATTGTTGGCGGCCACGTAGCGTCGTGGCCCTCCGGTCGATATACCAGATACGAAAAACCAACAGAACTGGTAGAACGGGAAACAGGTTCAGCAGCAGACATCCATGAAAGTGTGACCACGTACGGGTCGTCAACAGGTTCGTCGCCAACGCTGTTGCCCAAAACGATGTGATCCATCGCTGGAGGGCCCCGCCGAAAACACCGTTTTGCGTCACATGCTGAGCGGTGACGGAACACATGAATCCAGTTACTTCGGACATCGCATAAATGATTTCAGTAAGCCATAAAGTAGGTTACACACGTACTACCAGCAGCACACCAAAGCAGCACAGGAAAAATCAAGATCAGTTTAGATTGCCATACTATGTAACAACGGTAGAGCTACGACGCACTTAGCAAACGACAGAATTCATGTGAACAAAAATTAAACTCACGATAACACCGTCCCCTATCAGGGTCTGTACAGTATATATATGGTTCTTGACGTTGAACGTCCACTGCGATACATCCGAAAAATACCCAACAGGGCCGCCTGGGTAGGTGTCTCGGTATAATATCAAGCCACACATGACCCTTATCATATGAACCGCAAGATGCTGGATACCCGCAATAAATCGATCTCTATTTGATTCCAGTATTCATGAAAACGAAGAGAAACACCCACCGCTGTGCTAAACAGCAACAACAACCATGCTACGATGAACATCTTACGGTTCACTCCCTGAGTGGACCGTCGGGACAACAGTGTCCAGACTGTTCCTCCGAACATCAACAACGAAAAACCTTGACCCGAAGAACGTTTAGTATCCGTTTCCTATGATTTATCGTGAGAGGATCTTACCGTACAAGAGCGCCTCCATGAGCACTGAGAGGAGTTCCGCCTTGTCTAGAGGGATGCCAGTGGTAGTCATACTGGATGACGTGCACTAGCAAGACACCAAGTGGACGCGCGAACCCGAGATTACGCCTGGGGAAGTGCGGAAGGTGGAAAAATTGCACTTGGGGGCGAGACTGCTTCTAAGTTCTAACAGGCCCTCCCCACTTGTATATCCATCGCACGTGGCTGTAACCATGCATGAGGTTGTAACCACCACACCCGGCCGCTAGCACCTTTCATGTCATACCAGTGGCTGTGGCTCTCTGTCAGGTATGTATATAATCCAACCAGTTCTGCTCACCTCTACCCGAAGATGATTTGATCGTAGATTGCCTGGCGCTGAAGTGTCGATGGGCCACGTCAGCATGCCCGTAAATATAACTAAATGACGACAATCAGCAGGACCTCCCATCAATCGTCAGCTATACCGACTCATCTCCATTTACAGCCAGTCATGTCTTGAAGGGTGTCGCGGCATTGAGTGGCAGCCTCAGTCGCGCATTGATTCAATGATTGAAAATTGAAATGATACCGTAACCTGAGCAACAGCGTCAAGAAGAGTTTTGTTTCCAAACGAGTTACACATACCTGATGCGGCAGTGCCACCCTGTTTGATATGGCGGAATATCTGCACATTTATTCCCACCGCGTTGCGCGCTGCGCGCGCCGCGTTTATTCCTGCGCGCACCGCGTTCCGTATGTTGCGCGAACCGCGTTCTCCAACAATTACTTAAATGTACATGGTGCACATTGCACGTACTGTGTTCTGCATACTAAGTATTGCTCGTACCACATGTTGCACGTACTGTGTTCTGCATACTAAGTATTGCTCGTACCACATGTTGCCCGAACTACGTTCTGAACTTCTATCTTCACCACTCCAAATATTGCTAGCATATTGGCGAAAGTATACACTACAGACAGAGTGGACAGATCGTAAGTGTAATTCGAAGTTGATGCATGCTTTCGAGTGTGGATGGCTGCACATAGCCATAATGCACATCATGACTGCAGTAGATAGTGAAATCAATGTTGCTTGGGTGGAGGAAGACTGCGACAAGCTGGCATTTTTGGGCAACATGTCACTTGGACAGCCCAAGGGACTTGAGAACCAATTTCAGCTATTCGAAGCAATTGGCATCCTGTAGAGGTGGGCGCTAGCGCCAGTGCACTGGTCAAGATATTGATATTGGGTCTTGTCAGTGTCCAAGTTGATACAACGCGAACACATTGTCTGCATTCACATTCATGTTTGTATGTGAATGGGAGGGGTTGGATAAGGGCTGGGAGTGTGGGGGGTTGTGTCGTGGTCAGAGCAGGGTGGGTGAGGCCAAGGGCACATTGTTGCGTCATTGTCGTCGCAGTCAAGATGGGTGAGAATACAAGGGAGAGAGAGGAGACTCAGAGGGCATGTCATGACACTGCCATCACATTGTTGTTGTCACAATCAGGGTGGGTGAGGGCGAGGGTGAAGGTTAGGGTGTGTCATCACACTGTCATCATCACAGAGGAGGGAGGGCGAGATGAGGGTGCGTCATGTCATGTCATGGTGGTGGTCAGTGAGGCAAGGGCATCTCGACGGTGTCGTCGCATTGTCGTCATTGTGGTGGGTGAGGTGAGGTGCCTTGATGGCGTTGTGGCGAGAGAGAGGCATCATCGCATTGTTGTGGTGGTGGTGGGTGAGGCGATGGCGTCGTGGTGAGGGAGAGAGAGAGGGTTAGGGCATGTCATTGTGTCATTGTCGTCACGGTGGGTAAGGACAAGGGTGAGAGTCGTCATCATCATTGTCAAGGTGGGTGAGGGTGAGGGTGAGGGCATGGAGATGACGTTGTCATACCATCATCGTGACAAGGAAGAGGGTTAGGGCGTGTCGTCGCCTCATCGTCACAGTGGGTGAGGACAAGGGTGAGTGAGTAGAGGGTGCATCATGTTGTTGTCATCACAGTCAGGTGGGTGAGCACGAGGGTGGGAGAGGAGAGGGTGCATCATCACAGTCAGGGTGGATGAGGACAAGGGTGGGAGAGGAGAGGGCATGTCATCGCACTGTCATTATCATGGTCAAGATGAGGGTGAGGGTCACTGTACTAGTAGAGGAGCGAGGCAATGGGGGTGAATAAGCAAACGGAGGAATACTACCATGCACCAGAGTGAGCTTGTACAGATGGTGGACCGGGTGGGGTTGGGTGAATCATCACATGTAGGTTTGTGGTCCTTGGTAACAGTGTCATTGGCTGGGTCAATCAGAGTTATGGAGGTGTTGGCACGGTTCACACAGATCACAAGACTCACTGGAGCCGAGGGTATGCAAAACAGGGATAAGAGGCATTGTGGGTTGACCTGTACAGAGAGGGTCCTCAGCAAGCAGGTTCGCTTCGACTTGCAGCGCGTGCCGCTCGTTGTACCGTCCTTCCAGCTTCGTGTCCCATGGTGTCGAATGCCATTGCCATCGATTCAATTTGGTCTCGACTGCCCTCAACACCTCTAAGTCCGTCCTCGCTCACCTCCATTGCCTCCTGGCCCAGTATCAGCTCGACACGTCGACGTGCTTGTCATTCGCTTCTGGGCCAAGCTGTGGTGGTAGTGGTGGTGCGGTCTGTGCGGACGACTGAATATTCGGTCGGAGATTGAACCTTCATCCTGTCGGTTCACCACTGCCTCGCTGGCTCCCCGCCGTGCTCCC
>MU130860.1:29942-67125 GCA_015039435.1 Imleria badia
ACGTTCTGAACTTCTATCTTCACCACTCCAAATATTGCTAGCATATTGGCGAAAGTATACACTACAGACAGAGTGGACAGATCGTAAGTGTAATTCGAAGTTGATGCATGCTTTCGAGTGTGGGTGGCTGCACATGGCCATAATGCACATCATGACTGCAGTAGATAGTGAAATCAATGTTGCTTGGGTGGAGGAAGACTGCGACAAGCTGGCATTTTTGGGCAACATGTCACTTGGACAGCCCAAGGGACTTGAGAACCAATTTCAGCTATTCGAAGCAATTGGCATCCTGTAGAGGTGGGCGCTAGTGCCAGTGCACTGGTCAAGATATTGATATTGGGTCTTGTCAGTGTCCAAGTTGATACAACGCGAACACATTGTCTGCATTCACATTCATGTTTGTATGTGAATGGGAGGGGTTGGATAAGGGCTGGGAGTGTGGGGGGTTGTGTCGTGGTCAGAGCAGGGTGGGTGAGGCCAAGGGCACATTGTTGCGTCATTGTCGTCGCAGTCAAGATGGGTGAGAATACAAGGGAGAGAGAGGAGACTCAGAGGGCATGTCATGACACTGCCATCACATTGTTGTTGTCACAATCAGGGTGGGTGAGGGCGAGGGTGAAGGTTAGGGTGTGTCATCACACTGTCATCATCACAGAGGAGGGAGGGCGAGATGAGGGTGCGTCATGTCATGTCATGGTGGTGGTCAGTGAGGCAAGGGCATCTCGACGGTGTCGTCGCATTGTCATCATTGTGGTGGGTGAGGTGAGGTGCCTTGATGGCGTTGTGGCGAGAGAGAGGCATCATCGCATTGTTGTGGTGGTGGTGGGTGAGGCGATGGCGTCGTGGTGAGGGAGAGAGAGAGGGTTAGGGCATGTCATTGTGTCATTGTCGTCACGGTGGGTAAGGACAAGGGTGAGAGTCGTCATCATCATTGTCAAGGTGGGTGAGGGTGAGGGTGAGGGCATGGAGATGCCGTTGTCATACCATCATCGTGACAAGGAAGAGGGTTAGGGCGTGTCGTCGCCTCATCGTCACAGTGGGTGAGGACAAGGGTGAGTGAGTAGAGGGTGCATCATGTTGTTGTCATCACAGTCAGGTGGGTGAGCACGAGGGTGGGAGAGGAGAGGGTGCATCATCACAGTCAGGGTGGATGAGGACAAGGGTGGGAGAGGAGAGGGCATGTCATCGCACTGTCATTATCATGGTCAAGATGAGGGTGAGGGTCACTGTACTAGTAGAGGAGCGAGGCAATGGGGGTGAATAAGCAAACGGAGGAATACTACCATGCACCAGAGTGAGCTTGTACAGATGGTGGACCGGGTGGGGTTGGGTGAATCATCACATGTAGGTTTGTGGTCCTTGGTAACAGTGTCATTGGCTGGGTCAATCAGAGTTATGGAGGTGTTGGCACGGTTCACACAGATCACAAGACTCACTGGAGCCGAGGGTATGCAAAACAGGGATAAGAGGCATTGTGGGTTGACCTGTACAGAGAGGGTCCTCAGCAAGCAGGTTCGCTTCGACTTGCAGCGCGTGCCGCTCGTTGTACCGTCCTTCCAGCTTCGTGTCCCATGGTGTCGAATGCCATTGCCATCGATTCAATTTGGTCTCAACTGCCCTCAACACCTCTAAGTCCGTCCTCGCTCACCTCCATTGCCTCCTGGCCCAGTATCAGCTCGACACGTCGACGTGCTTGTCATTCGCTTCTGGGCCAAGCTGTGGTGGTAGTGGTGGTGCGGTCTGTGCGGACGACTGAATATTCGGTCGGAGATTGAACCTTCATCCTGTCGGTTCACCACTGCCTCGCTGGCTCCCCGCCGTGCTCCCCGCCTCTCGCTCACGCCCGCTGGCTCGGAGTGGCCATGACGTCCCTGTTTCCTTCTTGTATCAAATTGAATGGCACCCAAGAATGTTAGGGACAACCATAACCACCTGCACGAAGCCAAGACCACCCCGCAGGAGAGTCACACGATCGCACGAGAGCCATGTCGACAAACCAGGACCATTCGGGAACCCTGCAAACGCAACAGGCGACAACGAACATCATCCATACTGCCCACAGAACCTCCTGAAAAGCCTGAGGGAACAAGAGGCCAAGGGAGTGGCAGGAGCCAGATCAAGTGAGTCAAAGCCGTCGAGAGAACGCTTAGTGGGCATGGGCGACAGTAGTGATGATATGCGTCGACCCAGGGGTTCTGACTAGGCTGGTAGTTACTGTTGTACAACTTCTTGCTGCTCGGCACTGTTGCAGGCAAATATACATTTGCACAACATGCAGAATGTTTGCGCAGGAATACAATTGCAATACTAGTACACTCAATTGTATGGAGAATGTGGTTCGCGCAACATACGGAACGCGGTACGCGCAGGAATAAACGCGGCGCGCGCAACGCGCAACGCGGTGGGAATAAGTGTGCAGATATTCCGCCATAGTTTGACATTGAAGTGTGGCCGGGGTTAGTTGAAGATCGACCACGTGGTTCCACCAACTCGGAAGACGCCGCGATGGCAGATTGTCGCCCACCGCGCACATGTCGGAACAGTGACTTCCCGTCAGGATTTAGAGAAATACGGACGGCTGCGGTTTTGAGCTCAGTTAACTCCGGATAAGTTCAGCGAATACTTTCTGTAAATATGATAACTGTCGCACAGTCGTAAATTTTACAACTGGTTGCCTTGAACTGCAGCCTGAGTGTGGGACGGCCGAAAAAGGATGGGACGACAACTAAGCGAAGTCAAAGCGAGCCGGAAATGGAAGGGGATGGTAAAATCCATTTTACAGACGTTTACAGAGGGGGGGGGTACCCCCTCCACAGATTGCAGGATTTACGAACCATGTTCGATGGCAACGCTTGATGTGCGCCATGCGGTCTTGAATACCAGACTCATCTTACAGATCTGGTGGGCGGCCGGCTTTTTCCGTGCAGTTTCAAATCGAGTTTTCTCCGACAGGTGTCCTTTGATGGTCTACTGATACTTCCGTCCTGCGCTACTTCCGGATCGCGTGCCAGTGAGTGTAGTACCTCGCAAATTATTTTATGCCGGATATCCTCTCCTGATTCGCTTCCTATTTGGTATACTGTCGTCTCCGTTCAGGTTCGTCGGTGACGTCGTCAGACAATGGTGCCTGCATGTTCGCTCGCTCACTCATGTTCACCACTGCCCTCGTTTGAGTGGTCCTTCCATTACTGTAATCCCCACATTCGCTCGGATAACATGAACCCATCAGCAGGCCTCCGTCCTTCCTTGCAGTGACCTATTCACGGACCGTGAAGTCCACATTCACATTTGCATGCAAGCGGTCGTCTGTAACTCGTAGTCACCCCCCGTCGCCACTCGTCCGGCCAACTCGGAGGACACTGCCGCCCTCACCCTCGCCCTCGCCCGTCACCCGTTACGCACCATCGCTGCTGATGTCCAGAAGAAAGACAGTGAGAGGGGAGGTGCCAGAGGTGGAGGAGATAAAGCATCCAAAGCATCAACATCGACACCTGGGCAGCTTCGCTCGCAACGCTAGCCGCCCCCTTCTACGCGTCGGTGGCTGGGTCCTTGGTGCGATAAAACGCCGCTTAGCTTACCCCGAGCGTCCAACGCCAGTCACATCGGTGTACGAATGGGTGCATGCGATCGAACAACATTATATTGGCTCTACCTACGTATGCATAAGTTACAGTGTAGTATTTTGACTCGTAATGTCATTTCTCGGGATGCGTATAGATCCATTGATGAGCTACATTTTCATGCAAGCAAGTAGTCTATCGATACATATATCGTGTCGCTCTGTGGACGGCCAGGGGGAGGCCCCTGACACGTTCAAGCTCTGGCTTGGCATACGAGAGGTGAGTGACGGTAAGATCGTACAGCTTCATCAACCCTTGCAAAATACAAGGAAAGAGACCCCCGCGTTCCTTACACGGGTAACACCATCTCTCTTCCACCGTCGACTTTGTGCTCGCTCGGACCGCTTTTCGTACTCGTGGACCTCGGTGGTCGTTGACCATGGTCGACTTTGCTCTCCGTCAGCGTCGTGATGTGCACTTGCATCCGCCGCCTTCGTTCTGCGCTCAAACTGTGGTCCGCAGACGAGTTGGAGAGCGGTATACTTGTCATCTGGGCGGCACGCGTGGTTAGCCCGACGCGGATGATAACCATGTAAAACGTGATGGAAATGATTGGCGTGACCTTCAAGTCAGCGATAACATGTCAGTCGGAATCTCCTCATTAGCCAGCGAGAGATGATGAACTCACCATGTCTAGAACCACGTATTGACCGTTGGTTTGACAGACGAAGCAAATCAGCCCCACAAGGAGGGTGAGGGAATAAATTGCGCCGGCATCGACAATGATGTATAGAATCGGCCGCAGTTGAGAGTGACGATGGCCACGCAGCCTCGTGGCCCTGCGGTCGACATACCAGATGCGATAAACCAACAGAACTGGAAAAGGGGAGGAGCAATTTCAGAAGCGCACACCCATGAACATCTGACTACGTACGGGTCGTCAACAGGTTAGTCGTGAACGCTGTTGCCCAAAACGCCGTGATCCATTGCGAGAGGGCCCCGCCAAAGACCTCGCTCTGGCTCACTACCGATGCAGTATACGGGCTTCCGATTCCAGTTGCTTCCGATAGGTCATCAATGGTTTTGATCGCCTCAACAATATATGTCACACATACCAATCGTGGCACCCCAAAGCAACACGGGCAAAATCATGATCAACTTAGATTGCCATACCGCATAACAGCGATAAAGCTGCAACGCACTCAGCGAACGAGGTTCATGTCAAGACAAACAAAACTCACGATAACGCCATCCCCTATCAGCGTTTGTGCAGTAAACACGTAATTCTTGGCTACGAACGTCCATTGGGATACGTCCGAGAAAAATGCAACAGGGCCGCCCACGTAGGTGTCTCGGTACAATATCAAACCCTCCATTATCCTAACGATGTCAATTATGAGGTGCTGTATGCCCTCGATTGATCAGTCTCTTTCCGATACCTGTCTAGATAACGAAAAGAAACACGCACCACCGTACTAAACAGTAGTAGCATGCATGCTGCCGTTAACATCCTACGATTCACTTGATGAGAGGATCGTTGGAAAAACAGCGTCCAGATCGTTCCTCCGAACATCAACAACGAGAAACCTTGTGCCGACTAACGTTCAGTATCCTTTGCCCACGATTCGTCGTTGATGAGTCTCACCATACAAAAGCGTCTCCAGTAGCACTGCAAGGAGCTCTGCCTTGTCGAGAGGGATGCCAGTGTTACTCATATTTGAGGACGTGTGCTAGCAAGACACCCGAGCGGACGCCTGTCCCAGAGACAAGAGAGTGCACTAGGTGAGAGTGCGGAAGGAGATAAAAAATATGGGGGATACCTCTTAAAATCGGTTGTTTATCGATTGCCGAAGGTCTCTGGAATAACGGCAGATGCTGTACCGCGCATAACTCTGTACCCGTTTTGTGACGTTCCATAGCATTAGCAGTCCATCGCTATGGTACTCTATCATTTATGACCAAGCCTCGAGGCACTTCATGACCACATTGTACGTACGATCAGTCATGATGCGTGCGGTGCGGAGCGCAAAAAAACGCCATGCCATTGAGAGTGATCCGCATTTATCAATGGGGTTTCTGGGAATGCGACCAAGAATTTGATAGATGACGAGAGTCAGCAGTGCCTCCCCGCCCATACAGAGTATAGCTATAAAACTCACCCTCATTTGCGCCTAACTGTTAGCGGAAGAAGTGCGGAAGTGGTGTGAATAACCATGTCGTTGCCTCTACATCGATTCTGAACCGTGCGCGATCATGGAGAAGCGCATTGAATGCTTTCGACGAATATTGAAGCGATGTCGTATTACGACCTGATGCTGCAGAATGAGTGCGCACTTCCGGTTTCAGCAGAGTCCGACGCGAGTGCTTCTGGGGTCCGTCTAATATTACATAAACTTGCCTCGAGAAGGACCCACCGAGTGGATCCATACCATAAAAATTGCGTTGGTGCCGAGGGATGAACCAAAGTTCGTATGTCATGGTCGCACTCATCAAACCTTTTGGCATCCCCCGAGTTTGACCCCACGCAAATTACCACAACTCATGCATCATGACAGCATGAGCGTCTATTACTGTGAGAACTACCGCCATGTTCATCATGGATAAGAAGTGGTTTTTCGGCTCCATGCTCGCCTAGCAGGGCCTCTCCGCTCACATACCAGGTCGCACAATGTCGCCCGCAGAGAAAAGGCTCGAGTCATTCACGGAAAATGTGGTCGCGGTACAAGGAGAACAAGATGACGTCGTCCTACTGACAGAAGATAACAGAAAGGCCGCAGAGCGCGATGTCGTGCGCAAGCTCGACATGAGGTTGATGCCTACCGTCGTCGTCATCTATTTGATGAACAATATCGACGTAAGTTGGTCCATTGTCGCAGTTTGCTGACTGTTCACAAATTGGACGGCTTTCCCTGGGTGTCCAGCGTGCGGCTATCACTGCCGCTCGACTTCAGGGTTTAGAAGCAGATCTTGGCCTAACAGGTAAGTTGGTTCCACGCTTGGTAGGGATTTACTTGTGGACTCTGGTATAGACGTTGAATATGAAACCGTCATTGCCATTCTATACGCATCATACTCCCCCGCGCAGATCCCTTCCAACATGGTATGTCTCGATAAGTTATCCTTTGTCGTATCCTCATCCTCAAAGTCGACCTAGATCCTGGCTTATATATCAAGGTGTGTACATTATCCACAATGTCGGACACACTGACGACTGCGGCCGCATAATATAAAGGCCGTCGCTCTACATAGGAGCCTGCGTCATAGCCTGGGGTCTAACGAGCGCACTGACTGGAGTGTGTCACGTCTTTCCAAAGACCACTGCCTATTATCACTCATGTTTTTCTGCAGGTCACGAAAAACTTTGCTGGAATGATGGCTTGTCGCGTATTCATCGGCCTTCCGGAAGTACAGAAGCACCATCCTCAATTCGTTACCGTGATCATCTGGCTTAATTCTCTGTTGATAGGCGGCCTTTTATCCGGGGTCAATATACCTGTTGTCGAGCTGGTACACCAAAAAGGTAACCCCACTATACCAACTTTGTCTTTCGTTCCCTCTCTTACATACCCACATTCATAGGAACTACCACTACGTGCAGCCATTCTCTACGTTGGCCTATTAATATCCAATGCATTCAGTAGCGTACGTCCCTTTCCTTTGCAGGAGGTTTTCCACGCTGCATCTGTTATCAGCTTATGGCGGCTGGAATCCTGCGAAATATGGAAGGAAAACTCGGTGTCGCTGCATGGAGATGGTAAGCAGCTGACCTCTCCATCGACATGATGGCCCAGCTCATTTATGAATCTCCAAGGTTATTTTATATCGAGGTGCTCTCTGATTCCAACCTTTTCGTTGGGCACTGTTGACGAGATGGTTGTGTTTATGTACAGGGCGCCATTACGATGTTTATCGGACTGCTGGCTATGTATGTGGTTCATCTCCCAAAATCAGGTAAAGTATTTTGGAACTTGATCGTTTTTTGCGTGTTCAGGTGGCTTCTCCCGGATTTCGTGAGTGTCGAAAAGCGCAACAGCGTTTGTTTACTCACTGATTATTTTCGTTTTCAGCCTCACAATACCCGATGGATGTCACCTGCTGAACGCCGCTTGGTGCAAGTCAGATTGGCAGAAGATGTAGGGGAAGCTGATCAAGATTCTGCAAATGTGACGTGCGTGTTTGATTAATTCTAGAAGTTCATGACATCTTTCCTCGTTGTTTGATCTTTTCTGCGATGAAAAAACGTACGGTGACCAACTTTCGCCGCAACAGAATTTTCGATGGCTTGAAGCTTGCCATTCGGGACGTCAAGGTTTGGGTTTTCATGGTCATGGACTGTTGTCTGCTCTTGGGGATGAGTTTTATCAATTTCTTCCCTACGTGAGCTTCCAACCTATCGGAATCTGTTACTATAAACTCACTAAGTTCGCTTTCTAGCTTAACCGCAACTCTTGGTTACAACACGACCGATACCCTCTTGATGGCTGCGTGAGTATGGCGACGTCTATTTGGTTCCTCTTTTCATTGATCCTGCTACAGACCTCCGTGGGTTTTCACTTCGATCTGCTGTATAATCAATGCATGGAATTGCGGCAAGTAACACCTACAACTGACAATGAGTCGACTACTCAACTCGAGGCGTATAGAGCGAACCGGAGAACGTTATTTCCACCTGGCCGCCTGGTTGTGGCTCGCCATCCTCGGGTACATCATTTCTTTAGTGACCATGTCCACCGGTGCAAGATACTTTTCGCTTTTCCTCATGACCTCCTGTTTATGTGGTATGATGTTCAGCATGTATCTGACAATTCCCTAAAGCATGTCAAATAGGGTCTGCGCTGACGTTGAATTGGGTCTCGAATGCGATTCCACGTCCACCTGCAAAGAGATCGGTGGCGATAGGACTGGTCAATGGAGCAGGAAATCTTGGATCTCTGTGCGTCTGTCATCTCGTGCTCGGAGGGAGGCGTCACTACAAGATACTAACCAGACACTTCAGGATCGGATCATATATATGGAAAGCCAACTGGGGTCCGGCGTACCACCAGTCGATGATCATCGCACTCTGCTCTCTTTTACTCGCGAGCATCTTGGGTTTCGGTACGTTGAGGCGTGCCTCCCCATCCCTCGTTTCTCTATCTCAGCCGAATGCACGCTCACGTGTATATGGCTAGTCATACGACAAATGCTGATACACGAAAACAACCTGATGGAGCGAGAAGAACTGGAGTTTACGGAAGATCAACGGGAGCGGATCGAGGAAGCGGCTAGGTTGGAAGGTATCTCGTTCGAGGAAGCTGTCCGCCGTCGTAGAAGATTCCGCTACCTTTATTGACTTTGATGAGGTACTTGCGCACGGTGAGCGTATGAAGCTGTAAATAGGTTTTTGTATGATACACCATACATGGGGCAGAAGACTGTTCAACAGTCTCGAACAAATTCGGGATCAAGGATTATGAGCCGAACAACTTGCCGGGCCCGTCTCGAACATTCAATTCGAGAATGGAAAGGATGGCATGATATTTGGGCAGTTGGATCGTTAGCAAGTATTTGGCGGAGTGAAATTGGTGAAGAAGTTGGAAGACTTACTCTGACGGACAGATTCAGGTGTCTGGCCTCAGTGTCGCTTGTCGAATGCCTTCGGGCTTAGCGAAGGACAGGCATCCATGTGGACTAGTTTCCACATGGTACGCATGGGAGCGCAAAAGCGCTGGCGGCGGGACCGGAAACGGTCCTGGACCATAGCCCGGTTGGCCCGTGGGAATTGCGAGATGATCTTGGTGATCGCAGTGGCTTGATGGCTCCTGGCCATGACCGGAGGGGTCCCACCCTCCCACCACCAATAAGAAGCCTCCTTCTCCCCCCCACCCACCATCATCCACTCTAATGGACACCAGCCCGTCGGAGGGTCGTGCTGGCAGCGACGTTCGTCCTGCCCCCTCGCCCACTCCCTCTTATGGCTCAGCTGGTAGCTCGTCTAAACGGCCCTGGAAGGGCTGGCGGTTGGGGTAGCAGTTAAGTCCCCATCCTCGGAGAGGGGCGACTGACCGGCGTAGCAAATGGGTTCGACAGCCCAGGTCGGCCTCTCCTTCGCACACTGACCCAACCGCGGCCGCCTCGGTTCCCCCAGCGGTCAAACGCAACAGGCCAGTGAAGAAGTGAAACGCGTAGTCTTGTTTGCAACATTGTTTCATGTTTGACGCTCTCGAGTGTACAAGTTCATCCGTGGGATACTAGCTGTAAACTGAGTACTTCGTCAGAAATTTCTCGTTCTACGTCCAAAGACGGTGTCCACGGTGCATACCATGCCACATAGCCCTCTCATCTTTGCCACACCACGTTGCACCACGCACTCCACATCGCACAGTCCTCGTCCTCTCGGTCCTCGAATGCTGCATGTTTGGCCCAACAGATGAACCCATTTCACTGGCACCACCAACCCTCGCATGTTGACAACAAGACACTGACACCGTGAACCCGAACACAGTGAATGCTGGATCGACGGAGTCAGTGTACATGCTGCACAAACCCCACCAGTGAAGTCGGCCGTCGCGTTGCACGACGAGGACAGGGCTGAAGAGTAGCTTCGAGCCACAGGAACGTATCAGCATCAGAGTCGGGCTCGAGGGTCGGAGAGGGTGAGGAGTGCTGAACATTCCGCGGCATCTATTCAAACATTACAAGCGCAACAAGCAGGACGTGCCCGCAAATGAAAACAAGGGTAACCGATCAGCGCATGTTGTACATAGGAACCAGCATACAAGTGGTGGACAAATGACAAGTACAATACGAGGAAATAAATGCCCATAGTTGAAGATGTGAAGAGTGAACAACAAAAGATGAGCGGGAAGGCGATGATCATAGACTAGCAGCACACGTCGACAACGTCATCACTGGAGAGTCGAGACGCATCATCGATGATACGTTGTACCCCCATAACGGAGTTGTCGTGCTCAGCAGCCAGCCTTTTTGAGTCTCCCAACCTCCTCTCGCGAGGTTTGCAAAGCCGATTGGAGGTTCGAGATGGTCTGATTCGCTTCACCAACCGTCCGTTTCTCAGCGTTAAGGGCAAACCGCAGAGCAGCGTTGTCACGCAGATATTGAGCGACTTTCGAATCGTATTTGGTGTTTAGTCTCTCAATGTCTCCTCGTGCGGTTTTCAAAGTCGACTGGAGGTTCGAGATTGTCTGATTTGTATTGACACCCGCGTCTCTCTGAACGTTGGGGACAGACTGTAGATTAGAGCTGTCGCACTGAAAACGAGTGACTTTCGTACCTTGACTCCTTCAGCATCCTCCCGCGCAGTTACTAAAGCAGACTCTAGACTCGAGATCGTCTGGTTAGCTTTGATAACTGCATCTTTCTGAGCATCGAGGGCAAACTGTAGATCTGAGTTGTCGTGCTGAAAACGAGTGACTTTGGTATTGTAGTCAGCCTCGAGTCTTTCAACGTCCTCCCGTGAGGTTTTCAAAGCAGATCGCAGGTTCGTGATTGTCTGATTTGTATCGATACCTGCATCTCTCTGAGCGTCAAGGACAGACCAGATTAGAGCTGTCGCACTGGAAACGAGTAACTTTCATACCTCGAGTCTTTCAGCATCCTCCCGCGCGGTTACTAAAGCAGACTCGAGACTTGAGATTGTCTGATTAGCTTTAATAACTGCATCTTTCTGAGCGTCGAGGGCGGACTGTAGATCAGAGTTGTCGTGTTGAAAACGAGTGACTGTAGTATTGTAGTTGGCCTTGAGTATTTCACCATCCTGCCGCGCGGCTGTTAAGGCTGACTCCAGATTCAAGATCGTCCGATTAGCTGTGAAAACCGCCTCTCTCTGAGCGTCGAGGGCAGACTGCAGATCAAAGTTGTTCTGCTGAAAACGAGTGACTTTGGTATTGTAGTCAGCTTTGAGTCTTTCAACGTCCTCCCGTGCGGTTTTCAAAGCGGATCGGAAGTTCGGGATTGTCTGATTTGTATCGATACCTTCATCTCTCTGAGCATTGAGGACAGACTGTAGATTAGAGCTGTCGCATTGAAAACGAGTAACTTTCGTACCTTGCGTCTTTCAGCATCCTCCCGCAGGGTTACTAAAACTGACTCGAGACTCGAGATCGTCTGGTCAGCTTTGATAACTGCATCGTTCTGAGCGTCGAGGGCAGAGCGTAGATAAGAGTTGTCGCGCTGAAAACGAGTGACTTTGGTATTGTAGCTGGCCTTGAGTCTTTCACCATCCTCCCGCGCGGCTATCAAGGCCGACTCAAGACTCAAGATCGTTCGATTAGCTTTGAAAACCGCCTCTTTCTGAGCATCGAGGGCAGACTGTAAATCAGAGTTGTTTTGCTGAAAACGAGCAACTTTGGTATTGTAGGCGGCCTTAAATCTTTCAACGTCTTCCCGCGCGATTTTCAAGGCCAATTGGAGGTCTGAGACTGTCTGATTTGTATTGATACCCGAATCTTTCTGAGTGTCGAGGGGAGGCTGTAGATTAGAGCTGTCGTGCTGAAAACGAGTGACTTGCGTACCTTGAGTTTTGCAGCGTCCTCCCGCATGGTTTTTAAAGCTGTTTCAAGATTCGAGATGGCCTGATTGTAGTCAGCCTCGAGTCTTTCGACGTTCTCCCGTGCAGTTTTCAAAGCCGATTGGAGGTTTGAGATTGTCTGACTCGTATTGAAACCCGCATCCGAGTCTCTCTGAGTGTGAGGGCAGACTGCAGATTAGAGCTGTCGCGCTGAAAACGAGCGACTTTCGTACCTTGAGTCTTTCAGCATCCTCCCGCGTGGTTACCAAGGCTGATGCGAGACTCCAGATTGTCTGATTTGCTTTGACAACTGCATCGTTCTGAGCATTAAAGGCAGACTGCAGTTCAGAGTTGTTTTGCTGAAAACGAGTGACTTTTGCATTGTAGTCGTCCTCGAGTCTTTCGGCGTCCTCCCGCGCGGTTTCCAAATCTGATTCAAGACTGAGGACTGTCTGGTTCGCTTCGACAACCGCCTCTTTCTAAGCGTTGAGGACAGACTTAGAGTTGTCGCACTGAAAACGAGTAACTTTGGTACCTTCAGTCCTTCAGTGGCCTCCTTCGCGGTTTTCAAAGCTGATTCGAAATTCGAGACTTTCCGATTTGCTCTGATGACCGCCTTTTTCTGAGTGTAGAGGGCAGACTGCAGATCAGAGTTGTCTTGCCGAAGGCGGGCGACTTTCGTCTCGTGGTTGGCCTTGAGTGATTCAGCGCCCCTCCGCGCGGCTTTCAAAGCTAATTCAAGATTCGAAACTGTCTGATCCGCGGTGACAGTCGCCTCTTTCCGGGCATCGAGGCCAGACCTCAGCTTGAAGTTGTCTTGTTGGAAACAAGTGAGTCTCCGATCATAGTCGGCCTTTAGTGTATCAGCTTCATTCCGTGCGGTTTCTAAGGCTGAGAGGAGAGTCTGCATTCTCCGATCGCTGCCTGCGGCGGCCTGCCGTACTATCGCTTAGCGGTGCCAAAGCGCTAAGTCTGAGTCAGACGAGCCGTCGCCGATAAGAGTGGCGCAGCTTCTTTCTGCTCCACGACGCCACACCCAGCTTCCATTCATCATTCCGGCGCCTCACAGCTCCTCTCCCCAGTCTGGGGTCCCAAGTGCACAAGTCTCCCCTGCCACAGCTTCCTGCGAGGCGGTCCCAAGCTCACATTCGCCCACCAGGGTCGGCTTCTGCCAATCACTTCCTCATTCGATTCTGTAGTCGTAGTTCTCTTGCGTTGCATGTGCTGTACCTTACATGCAATCCACTTCCTCTCTCGTCCCGCAAACACAGCAACTTCCAAAGATGACCGCTTCTGTATCGTTGGTGGAAAATTGAGTAACGTATTGGGCTCCGATCGTATCATTGTCAACATTTGTGCCACGGGAATATTATTTGTTATATCAGAAACAAACATTCACGCCATGGTCTCAGAGACGGTTGGAGTAGGTGGATCACTCACTTCCTAAACAGGATGCAACAAGAACGATAAAGCTCATGCTAGTTCGTGGGGCGGTAGTGAAAGCACAGAGTCCAAGATCACTGACTGCCTGAATGAGATGAAATGAACTCTGTGAGACAGCGGTACAAGCACATAGTCGATGGCCACTCACTTCCTGGATGGGATGCGACAAGCAGTCCAAGCAGCATATGCGCTGTGAGAAGGTTTTGAAAGCACAAAGTTGACAAGCGAGAGGGATGACAGCACACAGTCGACGATCACTCACTTTCTAGGTACGATATGGTGTATGAGACATTTCCTGGGCGCCTCATGGCATTCGACCCGCGCAAATATCTCTGCACAGCTGCTGTCAAGCTGGTCAATTTCTCGTCCTTTCGAGAGGCAAATATTTTGCTTTCTGGACCTTTGGATCAAATATACTCGATGCCAACGGATCAGACGGTCAATTTCTGTGACGTGCATCTTCGCGGGGTCGAGGACGACCAGGATGGGCGAGATTTTATCTACGGGCGCGTCGCGGTTTTCACGCTTTTTCTGGGGGTTTGCTTCATCCTGCTTCGCTGTTTGCAGTTGGTCATCAGCAACGGGGGTTGCAGGGGTAAGTTTGTCATTTCACCTCGAGCCAACGAGTGGAGTTATGATTCTTCTGGGCCTTGCGATCATTTGGTCTGACGCGTGATCGCTTACATAACCCGGTCCCGGAAGTTCCTGCCTGAGTCAGGTGTGTTGATGAGTTACAGTTGTTGCATCGTCAGGCTGTGCGCGGATAACAGGTTTTGGGAGTTAACGGCGCCAAAGGACTCAGGAGCTGCGAATGATGCAAATGAATGCTGCGCAGCAAGAGGTGAAGCTTCAAGGATTCGGACCGTGACAAGTGGCGGTATCGACGCGTCGGCCGGCGTCTCTCCGGCAGCTTGTTCCGCACTGTGGCTACTTCAATCTCTCCTATGCTGTCGTATTTGATCTCACTTCGAGGGTTTTCGCTACTCGTAAAGGAGTCGTCAGGTACATCGACGAAAGTTCAACATGGTGGATGTTGCTCTTGGTTAATTTGGTGAAGTGGACTTGTGCACTCCGCTTTTTGTTCTGCGCTGAGATTGTCGCCGGTAGATGTGACATGTGGTTAGCCCGAGGCGGATAATGTAACCTAATCTACGACAACGACACCGTCGCAGATTAGTGTCTGTGCACAATGCACATGCGTAGTTCTTGGCATGAACGTCCATTGGGGCATGTCCGAAAAACACGCATTGACTGGGCATGTCAGGGTACAGTGTCCAAGTCGGACGGACCTCGTGATAGGCAATGCGGGCTACTTGTTTTTATAGTCCATATTCTTTGCTTGAGAATGTTGGACACTGAACGTTACGGTTGAGTCCCAACTACTTCCTATCTGTCTTTGTATCACTGTCTCGACTCTCGTTCACTTCGTACTGGCGTATATTGTCAGCGTCGTCACTGGAAAAGTCGTAACGTCATACACGTATTCTCTCCCCCCGCTCCCCGCTCCACTAACGCTCACCCGCGCGACGAACCGCTATCTCCGACGGAACAAGGCGGCTGAAGAGTGCCCAGCGGCGATAGAAGCCATGGTCGACAAATTCTCAGCCTCTGGTCGCTGCTCATAGGGAACGCGGAGAGGAAACACGGCGAAATGGAGTCTGACACGTTGTGGCCGCTGTCGTGCGGCACCATTTGAACGCGATGCTTGCATGATTGGGTGTTACGTCCGGGTGCGTTCCTGGGCTCATCGAGTTCGACGTTGGACCGATGTCGCACATAGTGACCAGGGGATGAGGGTTCCCCCTCCTATCTTGTTTTGGGTCCTCGGACGAGTACATGGATAAGCCCATGGACATCAAGGAGATAAAGATATCATCACACGTTGTTTATAGCGACCAGGGGGTTCCGGTAAGGCAGTGACTGTAGCAAGGAACGCATTAACGCTCAGCGCTATTTGGATTGATGACGGGGAAGCTGTGTACCGTCGACGCCCAGCTTTTCCCATTGCAAAGTCGATGAGGCAGTATCACGTCGTCCTCAAAGACACCTGCGCCAGCATGTCCGAGCACCGTGGCGTGCCTATCACCGTGAATAATGAATAACGCGACCAGAACGGGCCCGATGCCACTGAGATGTGTTCGTGTTCGCATCGTGTGTGCTGGTGGTGGTGGTGGACAAGGGACTAAGACCGTCTACAGATTCAGGTCCCGTGAAGCTGTGTTCTGGATCAGGGCGGGGGTAGAGGGTCGAGCACGCGCCGGGACTCTGTTCCGGGCGTCTAAATGTCGAGCGTGCCTTCGTTGACTCGTGAGAGTTGAACGCCTGCGAAACCTGCAGTGTCATGTTGTGAACATCATCATGGGAAAGACCGACCTCCGGCGAGATCAGAGTCAGGAGAAACACTGATGCGACGGCAATTCATGCAGGATGCCCGGCGTCAGATCAATTCGCCACCTTCAATTCACGCCTACCACCTCGTCACTCATACCTGGAACATGCTCGCGGATCGACATCCTACGAGGATAGCCCTAGAGGTAATTTAGAGGTGGGAGTCGAGTGGGAGGAGCGTGGATCCAAAACCAGCGTCAGGGGGGACTTGCCAGTGAAATCGGGAGTAAGGCGCCGTCGGAGCTGACTTCGAACTTGCACTAAGATTGGCGTTGACTCTGGTCGGTCATGGACGCACGCTTCTTTCAACTTACTTGACGACGAAGCGAACTTTGAGGACTCCTTCACTACCTGTACTTTGGATCTCGGCCCTAGGAGTAGAACCTGGAGAAGCTTCGATTTGCTGTACCTGACCTTGCTCCCATGGAATCGAGTCTCGACTTAAAAGTGCTACAAGTAAGTCCCTACTTGAACAACCCAGTTGCCCGATCTAAATAACGATGGGGTGCTGTTTGAGCATCAGAGAGCAACGACCTTCGGCGACATTTGGTGTTGCTCTGGAAGTGAGTTTCCTCACCTACTTTCTAGTTTATCCTGACACATCCTGCAGCACAACGCACACGCGCCCGTCAGCTTCGACCGTTCGAACCACGAGCAAGGAAACAAGGACAAAGCTCGACCACGGTACCAGCCGCAGAATTCGCCCTCTTCCTCTCGCTCCTCAACGCGCACGGACGAGAACAAAGATATAGTTATCACAAGTATGAAACTCATTTCTCTACACAGTTTGCAAATATGGCTAATTGAAAGGCAGGTATCCTAGTAACAGATGTCGTTCTTGGCCTTGGACGAGCCCCCGCTGGCTTTTACACCGTGGTGCATCACAGCGGCCTTGAATGGAGAACCGAAAATAAGCGCTTGTCAGTGAATAACGATGTCGTCGAGTGGAATGGGCTGATCCCAGTGTGAGGTCCCCCACTCTAATTGGTGCTAGTCCTGACAGATTTCGCAGACCGTCAGATTTGTCGGCCACCGTTTGTCTCGAGTTTTATGCATCCTTCGAATTCCAGCCCACGTTGGTCTCTGAGGAACAGCTACGAAAGTTGACGATTACCGTGCAAAAAATATTGGACTGTAGTGCAAAACACGTTCGTGAGTGGGACGACGTTTTATACAAGGGTCTGGGTACTCACACCGTGGCAGCATTGACCCTGCAAAAGGGTGGAGACGTTGTGTCCCCGTGTTCATCCATTTCGGTCACTGTCAAACGGCGGAAGTGCCAGAGCAATGACTTATCCGCGTCAAGGGCCCTTGGCCCTTATTGCGTAAGTAGAAGAACTGTGTCAACACGATTCTCATTAATAAGTATTTTAGTCAACCACAGAATCCCGAGGCGAGATAGAAGACGCGACAAACCAAGGCCACGGCGCTCTCTCGCGTTACCGAAGGCACGGGGAACAAAGGGATCTGGAACGGTCTATTGAAGAGTTTGAGCGAGCGCTCACGATCTGTCCGGTGTACCATCCTTGTCGTGCGGCTGCTCAGTCAAACCTGGCGATGACGAAATTCATCCTTTGTCAAATCGAGGATACCGATGCCACCTTCGAGGTTCCTCTGCGCCTGTATCGCAGTGCACTCGCTGCCCGTCCTGTCGGCCACGTTGACCGGCCTTCCACGTTGATCCAGCTGGCCGTGGTACATTTCGCGCGATTTCAAAAGAGGAGGGATGAAGTGGAAGGTGCATATGCTGAAGCATTGCTGCATGAAGCTATAGAGCTCAGCTCTACCGAGAGTCATGAAAACCGAGCGGCGACTTACATGCTCCAACGGCATGCTGGACATGGACTGGGCCCTATTCAGGCGGATGGCCAATTCTCGGTGGAGCAGGACTGGACGTCACGCATAACGGACGAAGAACCATGGATTTTGAGTATCCGCTCTTTGGACCGCTTCGATCGATGTGGTGATCTAGCCGACTTGCAACACGCAATCACCCTTTGGGAAGAATTGGTCGGGTCTACTTCGGTTTTGGATGACCGGCACCACGCAGGGTTAGCGATTCTCGGTGTGGTGTTAGCGCATCGGTTCAGTCTCCTCGGGGAGCTGAATGACCTGGAGAAGGCAATTTCGAGGCAGCGAGTTGCTGTTTACCTCACTCCTCATGGTCACTCTTTCAAGTCCGGTCGTCTTAACAACCTCGGCAACTCCTTATTCACTCGGTTCGAGCGCCTCGGGGAGCTGAGTGATTTGAGGGGCGCAATTTCGAGGTTCAGGGATGCCATTGACCTCACTCCTCATGGTCGCCCTGACAAGCCCGGGTATCTTAACAACCTCGGCCGGTGTTTCATCACTCGGTTTGAACGCTTTGGGGAGCTGCGTGACCTCGAGCACGCAATTTCGATGCTCAGGGATGCTGTTGATCTCACTCCACTTGGTCACCCTTTGAAATCGACCTGTCTCAGCAACCTCGGTGACTCCTTCTTCACTCGCTTCCAGAACCTTGGGGAGCTGAGGGACCTCGAAGACGCAATTTCGAGGCACACGGATGCTCTTGACCTCATCCCTCATGACCACCGTGACAAACCTATTTGCCTTAATAACCTCGGCAAGTTCCTCGTCACTCGGTTCGAGCGCCTCGGGGAGTTGAGTGACCTAGGGACAGCAATTTCAATGTTCATGGATGCTGTTGACCTCACTCCTCATGGTCGCCATGACAAAACTGACTATCTCGACAATCTTGGCAACTCCTTCAAAGTTCGTTACGAGCGCCTCGGGGAGCCGAGTGACATCGAGGATGCAATTTCGACGCTCAGGAACGCTGTTGACATCACCCCTCATGATCACCCTCACAAGCCTACCAGTCTTGGCAACCTCGGCAACTCCCTCACTACTCGTTTCAGGCGCCTCGGTGAGCTGAGTGACCTCGAGGACGCAATTGCGATGTATAGGGATGCCATTGATCTCACTTCCAACGGCCATGACAAATCCGCCCATCTTAACCACCTCGGTGACTCCTTATTCACTCGGTTCGAGCACCTCGGGGAGTTAAATGACCTCGAGGATGCAATTTCGATACTCAGGGATGCTCTTGACATTGCTCCTCTTGGTCACCCTCTCAAGCCTACCTGTCTCAGCAACCTCGGTAACTCCTTGTTCACTCGCTTCGAGCGCCTTGGGGAGCCCAATGACCTCGAGGACGCAATTTCGATGCTCAGGGAAGCTGCTGAGCTCACTCCTCCTGGTCATTCTTTGAAGCCTACCTGTCTTAGCAACCTCGGTCACTCCTTATTCACTCGCTTCCAGCGCCTCGGAGGGCTGAGTGACCTGGAGGAGGCAATCTCGAGGCAGAAGGGTGCTGTTGACCTCACTCCTCACGATCACTGTCACCGGCCGACCTTTCTGAGTAGTCTCGGTGACTCCTTGAAAGCTCGCTTTGAGCGCCTTGGTGAATCGAGTGACCTTGAAAATTCAATTTCAAGGTACACGGAAGCTATTGACATCCGACTCGGATCTTGGGGTGATCTCTTAATTACTCATTGACAATGACATGATTTATTGACTTGTTTTTGTATTGAAATGTACAGTTGGCTTATGGTTGCTATTTACCTCACCGTTAGGTCCGACATGATGTTTTTCCTGGTGAATGTATACGGTGCCACAACCTCAGTGAGGATGTGACCTTGTAAACCCATGAATGATTTACTGCAAGAAGTCCATGTTTTATGAGCCACATTTTCGTCACTTTCTAAGCTCCTCCCACATACAGGTTCATGCTGCGGTTTAGTATCGTAGCTATAGGTGTCAATGAGTGGTCACACAATGGGATGATCGAGAAGGTTATGGCAGCATTAGAGGAAATGCGAATCGAATGACGCGCACCCAGGGACCGTAACGAATGGCATCATCTACGTGTCGGCCTCTCGCCGACAGCTCGTTCCACAAATAGTCACACCGCCGCAATCTCTGCTAGGCCGTCGGATTTGATCTCACTTCAAGGGTTTTCGCTACTCGTATTCAACGTCGTCAAAGACCTCGACGAACTTTCAACAGGGTAAACGTTCCTCTCGGTCCATTCGTGATGTGGACTTGCGTTTTTCGCTTTTGTTCTGCGCTGAGATCGTCGCACGTAGGCGTGTTTTTGAGCGTCATGTGTAGCCCGACGCCACAGCTGTCGAAATTTTTTCAAGGAGCTCACATGTGACTCATGTCGAGTGTCGTTCAACGACTGGACGCCTGCGAAACCTGTAGTTTGTGTCGTGGGCATCATCATGGCAGAGCTACTGCTAGGGAGGGCAAAGAGTCAAGACCGACTTCAGAACGACGACAAGCTTAGTGACAGGGTCGGGAGAGTGCCTGAAGGTGACGGCGGTGTCCCAGCGCCGTCGACATAAGTAGTGTCACTATCAGGGACCTGATCCAAATGCGGTGTTGCATGACATCCATGATTCCATGCAGGATGCCCGGCGTCCAAGGCCAATTTACCGCTTTCAAACGCCCACGGCCTCGCCACCCATACCTGGTACTTGAAGCTCGCAGATTGGCATCACGCGGGAAGAATGTCACGATCCGGGGGAGGCGCTCAGTGCCCATCATGATGCTGCTTTCAACTTGCTTGACGACGAGGCAAAACTTTGAGGACTGCTTGGCATGTGGCGCTACCTGAACCCTTGGGTCTTGAGTCGGCCCTAGGAGTCGAACCTGGAGAAGGTTCCTTGCTGCCATCATGGGAGCAACTCTCGACTTAAAAGCGCTACAAGTATGTTCCTACTTCAACAACCCAGTTTCCCGGCCTAAATAACGATGGGCTGTTGTTTAAGCATCAGCAAGCAACGACCACACTTAATAGCGGCGACATCCGAGTCTGGTCGTGTCCTGACGGTGGGTTTCCGTACCTTGTTTCTAGTTTTTCAACTGACACATCCTACAGCGCAACACACAAGCGCCCGGCGTCTCTGACCATTCAAAGCAGGTGCAGGGAGACGAGGAAACTGCTGGACTCAAGCACCAGCCACAGCATGTACCCTCTTCCTCTCGCTCCACAGCGAGCACGGACGAGAACGAAGAAACGGTTATCACGAGTATGAAACTCATTTCTCCGCACAGTTTGCGATGATGGCTAATGACGGGGCAGGTATCCGAGTCACGGATGTCGCTCTTGGCCTCGGACGAACCCCCGCCGGCTTTTACACTGTGGTGCATCACAGCAGTCGTGAATGGAGAACCGAAAACAAGCGTTCGTCAGTAACTGACGATGTCGTTGAATGGAATGGGCCGATCCCAGTGTGAGATCCCCCCTCTCCAACTGGGTTTAGTCCTGACAGATTTCGCAGACCGTCAGATTTGTCGGCCACCGTTTCTCTTGAGATCTATGCACCGTTCGAATTCCAGCCCATGTTGGGTGCTGGGGAACAGCTACGAAAGTTGACGATTACCGTGCAACAACTATTGGACTGCAGTGCAAAACACGTTCGTAAGTGGGACAGAGTTTCCACAGTTCTGGGTACTCACAACATGGCAGCAGTGACCTTCTTCCCAAAGGATGGGGACGTTGAATCCCCGTGTTCATCCATTTCGGTCACTGTCGAACGGCGGAAGTGCCAGAGCAGTGATTCATCCGCATCGAGGGTTTTTGGGCCTCATTGCGTAAGTAGGCGACTGGTGTGAATACGATTCTCATTAATCAGTGCATGTCCATAGTCAACCACAGAACGCCGGGGCGAGCTAGAAGACGCCACAAATCACGGTCATAGTGCTCTCTCGCGTTACCGAAAGCACGGGGAAAAACGAGATCTGGAACGTTCTATTGAAGACTTTGAGCGGGCGCTCAGTATTTGTCCAGTGTACCATCCTTGTCGTGCGGCTGCTCAGTCAAACCTGGCAATGGCGAACTTCATTCTCTGTCAAGTCGAGGATACGGATTCCACCTTCGAGGTGCCTCTTATCTTGTATCGGAATGCGCTTGCTGCCCGTCCTGTCGGCCACGTTGACCGGCCTGCCACGTTGATTCAGCTGGCCGTGGTACACTTCGCACGATTTCAAAAGCGGAGGGATGAAGCGGAGGGTGTATGCGGTGAAGCATTGCTGCATGAAGCGATAGGGCTCAGCTCCGCTGAGAGCCATGAAAACCGAGCGGCAACTTACATGCTGCAATTATCGGTGGAGCAGGACTCAAACTCAGGCTTAATGGAGCAGGAACTTTTCAGTGTCCAGTTGTTGGACCGCTTCGTACAGTTTGGTGACCCAGCGGACCTGCAACGAGCAATCACACTTTTGCAGGAATTGGTCAGGTCCACTCCGGTTTGGGATGACAGGCACCACGCAGGGTTAACGAATCTCGGTACGGCATTGGCGTATCGATTCAATCACCTCGGGGAGCTGTGTGACCTTGAGGACGCAATTTCGAGGCTGAGGGATGCTGTTGACCTCACTCCTCGTGATCACCCTTACAAACCCGGTCGTCTCAACAACCTCGGTAACTCCTTGTCCGCTCGCTTCGAGCTCCTTGGGAAGCTGAGCGACATCGGGGATGCAATTTCGATGCTCAGGGATGCCGTTGATCTCACTCCCCATGGTCACCCCGAGAAACATACTCGTCTTCACGACCTCGGAAAGTGCTTCAGAGTTCGTTTCATGCGCCTCGAAGAGCTTAGTGATTTGGAGGACGCAATTTCGAGGCAGAGGGATGCTGTTGACCTCGCTCCTCATGGTCACCCTGACAAGCCCGGCTATCTTGAAAACCTCGGTAACTTCTTATCCACTCGGTTCGAGCGCCTCGGGGAGCTGAGTGATTTGGAGGACGCAATTATGAGGTACAGGGATGCTATCGACCTCACTCCTCATGGCCACCCCGACGAGCCCAGCCATCTTCGCAACCTCGGCAACTCCTTATTCTCTCGGTTCGAGCGCCTTGGGGAGCTGAGTGATTTGGAGGACGCGATTTCGAGGTTCAGGGATGCTATTGGTCTCATTTCTCATGGTCACCCTGAGGAGCCCACCTATCTTAACAACCTCGGCAGGTTTCTCGTTACTCGGTTTGAGCGCTGCGGGGAGCCGACTGACCTTGACGACGCAATTTCGATGCTCAGGGATGCTGTTGACCTCACTCCTCTTGGTCACCCTTGGAAGTCTACTTGTCTTAGCAGTCTCGGTGACTCCTTCTTCACTCGCTTCCGGCGCTTTGGGGAGCTGAGTGATCTCGAGGACTCAATTTCGAGGCACAAGG
The DNA here is from genome assembly GCA_015039435.1 of Imleria badia. Taxonomy (NCBI): domain Eukaryota; kingdom Fungi; phylum Basidiomycota; class Agaricomycetes; order Boletales; family Boletaceae; genus Imleria; species Imleria badia. The sequence goes on from MU130860.1 coordinate 53,065, forward strand.
ATGCTCTTGACCTCATTCCTCATGACCACCGTGACAAACCTATTTGCCTCAATAACCTGGGAAAGTCCTTCGTCACTCGGTTCGAGCGCCTCGGGGAGTTGAGTGACCTAGAGACATCAATTTCGATGTTCATGGATGCTGTTGACCTCACACCTCGTGGTCGCCCTGAGAAGGCTGACTATCTTAACAATCTTGGCAACTCCTTCAAAGTTCGTTACGATCGCCTCGGGGAGCTGAGCGACCTCGAGGATGCAATTTCGAAGCACAGAGAAGCTGCTGACCTCACCCCTCATGATCACCCTCGCAAGCCTACCAGTCTTGGCAACCTTGGCAACTCCCTTACAACTCGTTTCAGGCGCCTCGGTGAACTGGGTGACCTCGAGGACGCAATTTCGATGTATAGGGATGCTATTGACCTCACTCCGAACGGCCACCCTGACAAATTCTCCCATCTCAACCACCTCGGCGACTCTTTATTCACTCGTTTCGAACACTCCGGGGAACCAAATGGCCTCGAGGACGCAATTTCTATGCTCAGGGATGCAGTTGACCTCACTCCTCTTGGTCATCATCTCAAGCCTACCTGTCTTAACAACCTCGGTAACTCCTTGTTCACTCGCTTCAAGCGACTCGGGGAGCTGAGTGACCTGGAGGACGCAATTTCGACACTCAGGGATACTGTTAACATCATCCCTCATGGTCATTCTCACAAGCCTGCCAGTCTTGGCAACCTCGGCAACTCCTTCTTGGCTCGTTTCGAGCGCCTTGGGGGGCTGAGTGACCTGGAGGACGCAATTTCGAGGCACAGGGATGCTTTTGACCTCACTCCTCATGGTCATCCCCACATGGTCATCCATCTCAACAACCTCGGAAACTGCTTCAGAGCTCGTTTCGAGCACTTCGGAGACCCGAGGGACCTTAAGCAGGCAATTTCCCTATATTCGCGTGTAGCTTCCACCCCTACTGGCCGCGTCAGTGTTCGATTTCACGCATCACGGAATTGGATATCCTGTGCTCGGCGTATCCGCCATCACTCTCTTCTTCATGCACACTCTGTTGCTGTCAACCTCCTCCCTCAGCTCGCATGGATTGGCCTATCTCTTAGAAACCGCTACCATGAACTTTTGCAAGGTGCCGATGTGGTAAGGGAAGCTGTGGCTGCAGCTTTGGACTCCGGACTCCTGGAAACTGCCGTGGAATGGCTCGAGCAAGGGCGTTCTATCATTTGGGGGGAGCTGTTTCAGCTTCGTAGCTCCTACGAGGAGCTGTCGTCTGCTCATCCCGATCATGCCCTTAAACTTCGGGAACTGTCTGCCGCATTAGAGTATGCGAGTGCCAATCGCGAAACATCTTCGTCTTCACACTTGGAACAGCCTCGAAGTGCAACGCATCGTACGACGGAGTCCTTGCAACAAGAGGCTGACAGACACCGTATGCTCGCAATCGAACGAGATAAACTGCTTCTGGAAATTCGAAGTTTTCCTGGTTTCGAGGGGTTCCTCCTCCGCAAACAGTTCTCTCAGCTCCATGCCTCAACACACTCCAGTCCGGTGGTCTTACTGAACGCTGCAGAAAGTCGATGTGATGCATTAATTGTTCTTGCAGACGTCAATCATGTAATTCATGTCCCACTTCCTAATTTCACTTTCCAGCGATCCACAGGTCTTCAGAACATGCTGGAGAAGTTGCTTGGTCACGCTCGTGTCCTACTCTCTGACGACAGGAAGGGAGACCCCGCAACACTGTGCGGTGTCAGCTGGGAGTCTCTTTTATCCACCTTGTGGAACGGCATCGTCAAACCAGTCCTGGATGCCTTGGCTTTCTCAGTACGTGATGCCATGTCACTTGAATTCATACCTGATCCGTTCTGAACAGACCCCTGGGGACCTATCACGCATTTTTTGGTGTCCGACTGGCCCTTTTGTGTTTCTTCCAATCCATGCAGCTGGTTTATATGATACCCAGCATTCGCAACCGGGCCACAAAGTATCCGATTTCGTCGTCTCGTCATACGCCCCTACTCTCAGCATTCTTGCGCTGTCTTCCAATCCTGCTGCGGCACCTAGCGGGGATCTCCGCCTCCTCGCTGTCCGTCAGCCATCCTCAGATGGTCTACCCCGACTTCCAGGTGTCGACACCGAGTTGAAGCACATCAAGGCGGTAATCAGGCATTCACCATCAAGGTGCATCACCCTAATGGAATCATCTGCTGGAACGGTCGAGGAAGTACTTTCCCTGATGAAGGAGGCGGACTGGGTCCATTTTGCATGCCACGGAATCCAAGATGATGTGAATAGTGGACTTTGTCTTGCCGATCGACGCCGCTTGAAAATATCTGATGTCATCGCGTTGTCTCGTCCTCGTGGTGGGCTGGCCTTTCTCTCCGCATGTCAGACAGCGATGGGTGAAGCGCTTCTCTCCGACGAAGCCCTCCATATCGCAGCGGGGATGTTGTTTGCGGGTTACGGGGGAGTCATTGGCACGATGTGGTCGATCAGCGATGAGCTTGCGCCTGGTGTGGCAAGGGACGTGTACGCGCAACTGTTTCGGAACGGCGCAAGGCCTGATCATCGGGGGGCTGCACGAGCGCTGCACGGAGCTATTGGGCGTCTACGAGAGAGTGGCAAAGCGTCGTTCGTCACTTGGCTTCCGTTCATCCATGTAGGTCTTTGAATATCCGGGTGTCTGGGACGCCTTTTACTGTTACTGTATCATATCTCTTGAGATGGACACGGACAAGCCTGAGATTGACTTGCTCGCTAGCGTCTTCGTTCCATACTGCGGCTTAGATAGGTGGGTAGTAGTAAGCTAATCCTACCCTCGCTGCACGCACACAATAGGATCGAGGAGGTAGACCCGTAAGAAGACATCAAAAGAAATGCGAATCGGGTGGCGTCTCGCCCGCAGCTTGTTCCGCACTCAGGTCACACCGCCTCAATCTCTCCAAGACCGTCGGATTTGACCTCACTTCGATGGTTTTCGCTACTCGTATTCGGCGTCGTCAGATGCCTCGACGCACGTTTAACAGGGTCAAGGTTGCTCTCGGTCCATTGGGTTATGTGAACTTGTGTTCTACGTCTATGTTCCGCGCTGGGATTGTCGCCCATAGACGCGTGTTTGAGCGATACGTGTGTCGCATGGTTAGCCCGATGCGGATAATCACCATGTAGAACGTGATGGAGATGGTGGGCGTGACCTGCCTGTTGACCAGCGATTACGTTTCAGTGGGACTCTTTTAATGATATCGATGACGAGGTGCTATATACCCCAAGAAAGCAGTCAATCTCTATTCAATGTTAGTATGCCAGGGAAATACACACCAATGTACTACCCAGCAGCAACAAGCATGCTACGTTAAGCATCTTATGGTTTACTTGGTGAGTGTGTCGTTGAAACAGCAGTGCCCAGATCGTTACTCCGAACATCAGCAAAGAAAATCCTTGCCCCACAAGAGTTCAGAGTCCTTTGGCCTATGATTCATCGGTCACGAGTCTTACCGTACAAAAGCGCCTCTAGTATCATCGAGAGGAGCTCCGCCTCGTCCAAAGGGATGTCAGTAGTACTCATATTTGAGGATGCGGACCAGCAAAACACCGAAGCGAACGCGTGAACCTGTGGCAGGAGAACGAGTGGTGGGGGCGGAGGTGCGCACCGGGAGAGAAAACGGGGGCCAAACCCCCTCCCACAGAACCTAGACACTTTTTAATCAGTTCCCAAACATCAGATGCCAAATGGAATAACAGTTGGTGGATATCGGCGAAAATGAAATATAAAACCCGGTAGTAGGGAAAAAACAGTGGCACATCACTGCCGTTGATGCGTCACTGATGGATCATCACGTGGTCATGCCACTTGCGCATGGTGCGCTGGAGTCCTATGTGCGATACATACATCACCGGCGCTTGACTCAAGCCACGGCGAAGCGTGGATCGTATTCCGATGTGCACGCCGCCTTCGAGTTGCGGTCTGATTTATGTATCATTTCAACTTACGCATTCAATGTAAAACATGCTATGGACGTAGTTCCGGCAACTGCAGTGCCATTCGACAAGTGGCACGATAACGACACGTGCGTCATCTCTTGCAACTCAACGGGGCGGGAGCAATGTGTGCCACCCGGGCCGCATTATCGTTTCTCGCGGGCCTTGCACATGGGGTGCGCGTTTCTGCTCTTGAAGAGCACCTCGTAGTCGGATCCTGGTCCGTACGCGATGCTAGTTGGAATACGGAATTGCCGTTGCGGATCGTGTGGAGTCGGTGTGCGCATAGGCACGTGGTGTTACAGACCATCGATGCGCTCTTTTCATTGTCGTCTGTACTCAAAGGTCAGCAGGTTGAAACCGAAAAAAAAGTCTGATTTGATCACAAGTCTTTACGCCCGCCATATGGGGATGTCATTGACATGTGGCAGTGAGCTGGAGGGGTCCGTGCGCACTAAGTGAAGCACTAGACCACAGTCCAAGGGTTTCTCCATCGCGGCGTCAATATTATTAGATTTGCCAGGCCCCTGCCATGCCGGCGAGTTTGAGTTTCTGCGCACAGACCCCTCTTCCCCCATAAAAAAGTCTTGTCACCCACACTGCACCCACTGCCTCCACTCACCCACACCCCCACCTCGCCCTTTTATTCTCTACAACATGGCTGAACCGTCTGAAAATGCCAATCCACCTCGTCGATCAAGCCGGATTTCAGCACAACCACGGCCTGAGGCGCCCACAAAGAGGACGCGAAAAGCCCCATCCGCCGCTGCCAACGGTACCGCCAAGTCGACCAAGGCCGGATCCACTCGAAAACGGGCCTTGAAAGAGGACCAAGAAGAAGATCAAGACGCTGAACCCGCGGATGCGAAAAAGGTCTGTTGCGTGTCCGGCGCGAATGTCGAGTCGAGGTCGTTGACGCAACCCCGCTGTTTTTTGCTCGGTTTCTTGTTCTCGGCAAAAACTCCCTTACTTTTGGACGATGATGCCATGCTTGGATGCGATAGGCAAAGCTGCCTTCTGTAGAGGACGTCCAAGCTGTGGCTGATGTGGCGGCTGAAGAGCCCTCTGCTGCTGCGGAGCCTTCATCCGGGCAATCGGACGCACCCAACAACATCGACGTCGGAGGCACCCTTCCATCGCTCGTTTTAAAGAACGAAAAGGGTGAAGACGTCGATACCGCCTCCCTTACCGCAGAGAAGGGTGCCGTCCTCTTCCTAGTTCCGAAAGCTGACACACGTGAGTCTCATTGTTCAGTCTAATGCTCGAGTTGGACGTCGTTTTGACATCTCTTGGGCAATGCGATGGCTTCGATGGGCTGACTCGATGCAATTTCATTTGTCGTAGCCGGTTGTACCGCACAGGCTTGCGGATTCAGAGACGTCTGGCAGGAATTTGGAGCGCTCAACTACGACGTTTACTGCCTCAGCGCAGACTCTTCTACCGCTCAAACAAAGTGGCAGACAAAGGTTAGTCATCCTGCAAGTGCGCTTCAAGTCAACGACACCTGACGTTCTCGTTTCGACACGCAGAAACAATTGCCGTATCAGCTACTCTCGGATCCTCAGAGGGCGCTCATAAGCGCCCTCGGTGCTGCGGATGGCAACAAGACCAAGCGGAGCCATTTCGTCTTCGAGAAGGGTGGCAAACTAGTTGATAAGAAGATCCCAGTCAAACCTGCGGACAGGTGTGTACCCTACTTTGTCCTTCTCTCCCCCCCTTTTTTTGCTGACCTCTTTCGATGATACAGCTCGCGGTTAGCTCTCGAATTCATCAAAGAACTCGGTAATTAGGTCCTTCGATTCTAGTTGTGTCCATGTTATGTGATTGATGACCGTATATATTGTGTTTTATCATGTACTACGTTAGTCTCGAAAACCAGATGTTCTAGGGTTCGACACGCCCAAAAGTAACATGTTCTACATAATTGAAAGCATGAGCTACTGTCCAGACGTCAACAGGAACAAATAGACTGTTATATCGCTTGGGAAACCGCGGCGTCGTGGCATAATGGATGATAAGGCCCTCGTGCGTTTCAATGAAAGGCGCCCTGGCACGATGTCAGAGCCCGAAAACCCTCGACCACTACGGCGCTACCTTACGCTTTGGGGCGCGATCGCTTCAGTGAGTATGAACTTACGCCAGGTTGAACACTGGTGCCATGTCGTTTGGTTTCCAATACACGTACACAATTTTTCTCGTTTGACCAACTGGTAGCCAGTGGTCAGGACGTCAACACCATCGACCAGTCTGCTGATCGGCGGCTTCTCATCAGATTCACGTCCAGCAAGGTCCCTGTCGGTAACGCCGACCCTAGGCTTCTACTCCGAGCACCCATGTGACGGCGACGATCGTCACGCTTCACTTCTCTTCGACAGTGGACTAGTCTAGATCAAATAAGGAAGAGCAACGGGTCCTTACGGTACTTCTATCAACCCACATGGAGCGTGTCTCAAATGATTCATCTGCAACGCTGAGAGAGAAACCAACCACCAGGGGGGACAACCAAGGCGCGGTGGGTGGGTGAAAACTCGAGCGCGAGCTGCGTTTACTAGATGCCAGCGAGTGGGGGAAGTGGCGCGAAAGAAAGAGGCACTGCGCCACTTCCCATCGTTAGGCCAAAGACCGAGCTGTCACTTCACTCGTACCTCATTACGAGACAGAGCCACCATCAACGTACATATAGAGCCTGAGAGATAAGTTATCGGTTCATATTCACGATGGTGACGGCTCCCCCTCTGGCGACGCGTTAGGGATGCGAGAAGAGGGAGGGAAGAAGACGGGAGAGACCAGGTACCTCGCGAAAATATTTGGCAAAACTCTTTGGATGTCCAGGTAGAGATGGAACAGCTGTTCATGATGATTTGCATGAGGGAGAATTGAAGGCAGTGCGAATAAGCAAGGCAGTGTCCGTGTTCTAGAAGCTCAACCACATTGGTCCGAGAACCCTTGCGAAGAGATGCTGAGAACACATCGAGCGCAAATGAGACGTCTCCAACCAACACGAACACGCACGAACAGCCCATCCGCAATCATGGAGTGTGCGTTCTTGTCAGAACGGGTTGGCTGACTGGAAAGATGGGGAGATAAGATAGCTATCCTGCCCGGATTAAAAACCGAAATTCATGTTGGTCTCAAGCCAATCCTGGGTTAAACGTCTACGGGAAATAATCCCATAGAACAACAAACAGGCGCTTGTGGGGAATCAGAGATTCGAACGGAGAAGGTGCCGTCGCGGACTGAGCGGGGTACACTACAGTGAACTCGGACGATTCGGTGCCTGCGAACGGGGTGCACGGACGGTATTCACGACCATATCGCTGCTTCAGTCGGGATATCTGGCGTTAGTGGATACGAAAGTCCAGAAAATAAGCAGGAAGGATGCAACTGATGAGTGTCCACTCTGTTGAACAGGGCTGGGCGATGTGCATACGAGAGACAAATTGGGTATGCGTAGCTTGCGGAGGGACTGGGCGAACAACTTGCCCGTGAACTTTAGCAGCACCATGTGTCCATGCTGAATGTGGATGTTAATTGGTTATCTCGCCTATCTGGACGTAGAAGGCGTTCAATTGGTCGATAAAAGAGTACAAAATGTCGCGCGGGAGACTGGTCTTTTGTCGTGGATTCGTCAAGCAGACAGTTGACCCGCGATGAGGCGTAAGGTGTCATGAATGGGTGACGACTCGGACTTGGCGGTCTCGCCGTTCACGTCCATGTTTTCGTGACGTGGTACCTTCGATTCGTCCGTAGCTTAGGCGCTGAAAGCACAGGGTGCACTTGGTTATATTAAGAAAGAGAATGTGGCGAAGACGCACCTTGTCCGTTGACGCCCACCATTTCCCTGCTAGATTGTGTCCCTGATAACTACTTTAACAATGACCGGTGGGTACTTACAAGATGGAGTGCGGGTTGAAGCTGATCGTTGGACAAGAACACCCTGACCTACCAATGGAAATCGATGTCGGTAGCGCATCACAGGCGGTGATGTTCTCAGCGAATGGCGAGTATCTCTTGAGCGGCGGTCAAGGCGGGGTTCGGGTGGGGCGAGTGCAAGACGGGCAGCAAGCGGCAAGAATGGAAGCGAAATTCGTACTCTGTCTTGCTGTGTCCCAGGATGGCAGATGGATTGCAGCGGGGACAACCAGTGGCGAGGTGCATGTATGGGACGCAGAGACAAGAGAACAAGTCTTCTCACAGAAGGAGGATATCGACAACATCAACGGAGTCGACTTCTCGCCCGACTCGACTCGACTCGTTTCCTCATCGGATAACCGCACGGCGTCCATCTGGGAGGTTGCAGCTCGCAAACGAGTACAAACACTCGACCATGACCGTTACGTGTTCGCAGCGAAATACTCGCCGCAGGGCGATCGAATCGCGACAGCCACTCCTGATTCTGTTCGAGTCTGGGACAGCAAAGATGGGCGCTTGCTCGTGCACATCTTCGCAACAGTAATCCCGTGGTACAACTCTGGTCTTCTCTGGTTCAACAACTACCTCTTCGTCGTATCCAACAGTAACATCATGCAATTCGAAGCATCCACAGGGTCAGCAGTCTCGAAATGGCCAATCCCTGAAAGCGAAGTAATCTCCTGCATTGCCCTACCGAAGCACGGGGAGTTCATTGCATACTCTACGAAGCGTTCCGTCACATTTTGGGACACGTCAACACATGCTCAGCTCAGTCACATCCAATGCCCTCTAACCATATCTTCGATCGCACTCTCTCCAGATGACCGGTCAATCGCAATTCGTGAGGTGGGGAAAGTTACCATCAACAGTCTGACCTGTATCACTGTAAGCGTCCTGGATTGTGGCGCACGTGACTAGTCTTCTTACTCCGATTAGGATTCAATCCCTTTGTCTCGTCTACACCCCACCTTCCGGGAGCCAGACTTTCAGATCGACGATGCTGCGTTCGATTCTTGGAAGCTCGATCAACTCGCGAACGCGGAAGCATCATTGACCACTGCAATCCACGATTCTCGGAGTTCAAGTCATCATGCACTTGCTAGTCGAGCTCTCGTGCGAGCACGTCTGCAGCAGTGGGATGCTGCCATTTCCGATGCTACAGAGGTGTTTGTTGCTCCGCTCTCTAACATGCGCTGACACTAATTTACATCAAGTCTATCAACATTGAACCATCCGTCATTGGCTATATTGCAAAGAGCGTCGCCCTTGTCTGCAACGGGAAAAAGTCCATGGGATATCGGACGTGCGATATTGCGTTCGAGCGCTTCCATTCAACTCACGTTACATTTCTCCTCCTGGTCAAGGTGTGTATCCCATGTGCTTTGATTTGGGTTCCCTCAGAACCTCATATTCACTAGTCTATCATCGTGTTTATGGCTGGAGAGTATGAGGACGCAATATCCCGCGTAGACGACCTCATCAATACAGTGCGGTTCAACTCAATATGTTACGTGGTTCAGGCTCGTGCATAACGCGCTCTCGTACGAAGAATATCACCACTAACGTTTCTAACAGGCATACATGCTTCTTCTCCTTGGAAACTCGCGCATGGAGAATGGTGACTTGAACGATGCAATACAATTGTTCGAGCGTGCGCGAGACCAAACCCGATACCATACGAGTGAATCACTGACGGTGGTCTCACTAGTGAGCTCTCTAATGGCTATATTGCAATGTATTGAAACCGCCGGCAATCTTAAACAGATATCTGGATGGAAGTTCGATGAGCTCGACTTGACGGCTCGACAGCATCTTTGTGATGCCCTGTGCGCCGCTGGTCGCATCAAGGAAGCAGGCGAGGCTCTAATAAATATAATAAATACCGTCGACAAGGCCGTCTATACGGCCAAACCCGTCATTACCTGGCTCTCTGGTAGGTGATATTGCCTTGTTTCTCCGCTATGCATTCGACGCTTCGCAACAGATTTCTTGCAGCGATGTCTCTCCACCCCCCAAAACAGTGGTGACACAATACTTCATTCACCATCCCCCATGCCGCTCTTGAAGGAGTGGGTGAAAACACAATTGAAAAGTGCTTCGTGGAAAGATGCCTTGGTTGCCGCTCACAATGTATGTATTTCTTGTCTGCTTTGGTACCCCTCGTGGCCTTGACACTCGTGGGTCGGGAGTTTACGGTCCCGAGGTTTACCATTTATCTGGCTCTGTGTGATCATCTGGAAACGACCAATCGCATAACGGATGCAATAGAATGTTTCCGCAAAATGAATAATGAGTTGGCGCCGCAAAGACACACGCATGACCGGAGGACGAAATGGGCCATAGGTGAGCAGTCATGCACACCATCACAGGAAATATTTCTCTGATCAATCCCCGTCAGACTTCACGCAGCGTTGCGCTGAAAAACTGGAACGCCTCGGGGACATCGCAGCGGAGGCCAAACAATACGACGAAGCCCTTACTCAATATTCAACTGCATTGTCTCTCAATCCGGTTATCCGACAAGACATACTCATGAAGCAAAGCAAAGTATATATGGCAAAGGGGTTGTGGGAGGATGCCATAGACAATGCGAATCAAGTACGTCACTTCTGTCTCGTACAGGTACAATCTTCTTGATGCAGGGTTATCAGGTAATAACGCTCGATCCATCGTCCCCATGGGGCTACGAGAGGAAGCACATGGCTTTACACGGCGCCGCGCGTTATGACGATGCCATAAAAATGTTCGAGACGATGCTTTTGAAGATGTCACAGTCGCCTGATCCAAAAATTCGTGGTGAGTGCGTCGACCTCGCGCTGTGTGTATCCATTCATCTGGTTTCGTAGAGCATCGTCTTGGATATGTAAATCCAGAACAGACCAAGGCGGCCATTCGCGCGGCCATTGAGAACACCATTCGCGAATCTCCGCTAGCCCTCATTAACACTCACTCCGGTTGTCTCCTTGACAAGTACGGGCAAGCGTGCTCATTCGAATCACAGCCAATCTTTCTGGAGTTGATCTCCTCCATGACCACACGCATTGATTATGCCCGCATTGACCGAGAGGTCACAGAGTACTACCGTTACGCCACGTTTTCGCACAAGTGGGAAAACAACGAACCATTGTTCGAGAACGTCGTACGCATCGTGGTGTACGACCTCGAGGAGTCTCCCACGCACGACAAGCTACGAATGTTCTGCAAGATCGTGCGGGATTCTGGGTTCCGTTGGGCATGGAGCGACACGTGCTGTATCAACAAAGCAGATCACTTTGTGCTCCAAGAGGCCCTGGTCTCGATGTTCAAGTGGTACGAAGGTTCCGCCGTGACAATTGTATTGCTCCGTGGCGTCCGCTCCCCGTCAAAGCGCGGTGATCTGGTGAAGAGCATTTGGAATACCCGGGCCTGGATGTTGCAGGAATATCATGCTTCCAAGGTCGTCCGGTTCTATACCGAAGACTGGAAGCCGTACCTGAACCTGGTTATTCCCAACCACAAGGATTCGCCCGAGATCATCTCGGAAATGGAGGAGGCAACTGGTGTTTCCGCCCGAGCGTTGATGGCGCTCAGACCGGGCTTGGATGATATACGGGAGAAGCTTCGGCTAGCGTCGACACGCCAAACTACACGGGTCGAGGACGCAGCTTACTCATTGCTGGGAATATTCTCAATGTCCTTGGGGATTGTATATGGTGAAGGGGACAAGGCACTCGGCCGATTCTTGGCGCAGCTGCTCATGAGCTCAGGAGATACGAGTATCCTCGCATGGACTGGGCAATCAGGCAGCTTCAACAGCTGCCTCCCTACCACAATCATTGTGTTCGACCAACTTCCCACAACCCACAACCCGCCCGCGCTCGAACGTGCCGAAATGGATGGGATCATTTCCAGGTTGCGGAGTTCTTCACTCAATTCAACTTCGATCATGAGATTGTATGATCGACTCCAAGAGCTCCCTGTACCATTGTTCGTGGGACAACGGATGAAGCTTCCGTGTATTGTTTTCAAACTCGGACCTTTATCGACTTCCCGGAGCAGTTCTGTACACATCTTCCGTGCGCAGACGTCTTCGCTTGGCGTCGTGGAGATCAGGACCGAGGAGGATCTCTCTCAATATGGTTCTTTGTACCTCGTCCATCCTTGGATAGACTTTCTCCTCGACAGCCAGCCCGTCGGAAGCGGAGTAGAGACGATACCCGAAGAGAATACCGACTACCAGTCTTCTTTGATGGGCGACTTGCCGTCGTCCCCTGGCCCTAGTATCACGTCGACAGCCCCACAAACTCGAGCGGCACGGCTCGTTGCTCGCCTTGGGCGACCATTTAGTGTACGGCCTCCGACATTCCGTCGAGACACAGCGTCCCTCCTGCTCCCTTCAGATACAACACTTTCCCGAGTCCCTTCATTAGCATCATCTCTCAGACCCCCTTCGTCACTATCGCCGACGGAAGTGCAGATGCGATCCTTGCAAGTCATTGCTCGACTGAGACAGCCGTTTGGTGCGCTGCTGCTTACCCCTCACCTCGGTAATGTGGCAGCATATAGAAGGGTCGCTGCGGAGAGTCTGATCACTGTCCAGGTCGAAGAGATTACGCCCACGATATTACACAAGCTGGTAAACAGCGTACGCACGCTGGACGTGTTGTAACGATGCACGCGATATCATACGCTTACGTCCCGCATTCACTTTTGTTTTTTGTATCACTTTTTTCTATCGTTGCAAGCTGGTAGGCAGCGGGCTTGTCGCGCAATGGACCAAACACCCATTGTCATCACTCCCGTGCGTATCTAGTTTCGTAGTTTGGTTTTTCCCCTCCTGTAGTTTTCTTCGGATCCTTGTGGTAGCCCTTCTGATAGACGTTGATTACACGTTTTTCTACCACTTGTGAGATTCCACTGGGAAAGGTGCCCGGTGCCATTGCTGGCGAAATTCGACCCTGTCCGAATCGTAGCTACTATGTAGTAATACCCTCATGATCGTGATAGTCGGAAACATTTGTTACTGATCACGAACAAGGTGACTACTTCTCTTGTCGTCACCCCCCTTACTTACTCTACATGACCGTTCAGCACGCATCACCTTTACAAGTCGCCTCTGGGGACACGGACTGAACAATTCCTCCAGCCTCCAGGAAGGGTGCATAATACCCTACTCGACATCACAACTTGTTGAATATATCTTGCTTCGCCTACGTCTCCAACGTCTTTTTTTCTCAAGTTTGGAGACTATACGTTGTCACAGTACCCTTCCCATGGACGATATACAATTTTGCATTCCGTCCGGCATGCATACCCATCATATCGGGCCCAACCCCAGGCGCACCCATACCTGACTGACGGTGTCCAAAGCACTCCTCGCCGCTAGTGCCGAATTCTACCAACTCGTCGCCGAGCGCCACTCCAGACATTATCTCCTACGTCCTCAGCTTCGCCGACACCCCCAACAATTCAGATGGGGGGTAATCCCAATTCGCCCCGATGCATCGCTCGCAGGTCGACTTAACCTTTTGACCGTTGGTAAGCCACCCTCATCCTTTCCTCTCGCGAAGCTCACCTTACCCCAGTCTCTTGGGTGGACTGCGCGCTCTTCCTTCTTCGGCGTGGTGACTAATGGTGACCGGTTTGGTACTGACGTTCAATCTTCCCGATGGCGTTTGCTCAACCTTTGGCAACAAAGTGCTTCGTTCAGTTGCAAAATTCGATGAACCAGGCGTGAAGAACGAGTGAGGGAAAGGAGAATGGTGATGTAAGACGAGATATGGAAGACCGTTATACGGACGGGCAGAGTTAAAGGGCAGAAGCAAGAATTCAGTGGTCGGGTACCACTGAATGTGGGATTGACAAGGGTGCACTTTCTGGAGAAAATCGACGATGGGCGAAACAGTATCGCCCCAAAGTTCTCGTAAAATGAAGGCGAGATTGCTTGTTACGTTCATCCACTTTGTGAGGATGACCAGGGTGCGGTGGATGGGTGAAAACGCGAAGGCGAGTAGCGCTACTACATAGATACCAATAAGTGCGGGAAGTGGCACGAAAGAAAGAGGCGATCTGTCACTTTACTCGTACCTCATCACGCGACAGAGCTATCACCAACACATTGATCGAGTAAACAACGAGTACATTGCAGCTATAGCAGCTCGCATTGACGATGATGACGACTCCCCTACTG
>MU130861.1:0-10585 GCA_015039435.1 Imleria badia
AAAATAGGGGAAAAATGGTAGAGTCTTGTAGTGTTTGTAACAGCGGCAAAGTATGGTCGCCTTGTCCACCACAGAGTTGGAGTACATCAGACTTAGCATGGCCGGACAGCACCTCACTTGGCTGCGGAGCTTCTTTGAGGAGATAGGACATCCACAACAGAAACCCACAGTACTCAACTCTGACAACCAAGCCGCCATCATCCTATGCCGTGACCCTCAGTTCCGAGCCCGAACTAAGCACATCCAACGCAAATTCCACTTTGTCTGAGATGACTTGGTGGGCAAAGGAGAAGCCGTTATCTGCTATGTCCCCACTGCGGACATGACAGCGGACATCCTTACGAAGGCACTGGCAAGGGAACCTCATTGGAAGTTTGTCCAGGGTATGGGACTTCGATTGCGCTCGAGTGGGAGTGTCAAATCCAGAAGTCAGTCCGACGTCTCCGAGCTACTCCGGGCACCCCTGTCCGAGTCCGGGGACCTTGACCAGTGAGTCCATCCGGAGTTAGCCTCAGAGTTACAGGACTCGGTTCCAAAGTTCCGGACTTTCGCTCGGACTCTTCCTTCTCGCTTATCCTTTCTACAGTACAGTATATATCCATTCGGGGATCGCTTAGGTTGATACAAGCGCATCTCCGCCCATACGTATAAAGTTTCTTTTTATCTTTTCAAACTCCTCAGTTGTCTTGCACCTTCTTGGGCAGCAGCTGAGGTGAGTTCCATTCCATTTACTCTAGTACCTCTCTCTAATTCATGTAGTGGGCACTTCTGCCCTTACTTAGGTGAATACAGTTGTCTTGCACCTTCTTGGGCAGCAGCTGAGTGGGCACTTCTGCCCTTACTTAGTTTGACACCGTAGCCAATCACAATTAAGCTAATTGTTCCTGCTATTCAATCGTACAGTGTACTCGCTAATTCTGCGGCTGGGTGCCTTCGAGGGCAGTCTCAACGACAACGTTGGGATACTCGACGGGAATGAGATGAGAGGCACCCCAGACGGTCTTTGCAGTCACATGTGGGTATTTCTCCAAATCCTCCTCCCTCACGCAAAAGTCTTTGGCGGGATCGGCGGCAAGGACGGTCAACTTGACGTTGTCTGGGGCAGTCAAGAGGTGGTGGGTAAACGACCAAGGGACGTTTTGCTGGGGCCGGGTGAGCGCGCATCACCAACGAGGAGAGAGACTCACGTCAAAAATGGCTTCTACGGTGGCGACATTGCACAAGCGTGTGCTTGTGTATCGAAAGAGGGCATCCTCGATCGTCCAGTTGGGGAATATCTCGAGATAAGCTTCGGGTGTTTGCGGGTTGGCGACAAACTGCGCAATGCGGGCTTTGCGCTGTGCAGCGAGCTCGGGGCTCTGTTCGAGAGGCGGATCAACGAGGACGACGTGTACAGGTCGAGTGGAATGGAGAAGCGGTAACAGAGCGGCGGCAACGACGCCACCGAGGGAGTGACCGACGACGCAATGATAGGAGTGATTGTTGGCTAGGAGAGGACGGAGCTCGTTTGCGAGCGCAGCGATGGAGTAGTCTGAGCTGCGCCTTGCGAGTCCGTGCCCGAGTAGATCGGGTGCCGTGACGAAATAACCTGTGTCGGGTAAGAACGGTGACAGTGCACTCCGCAGCTATGGCTTGCCTCGAGATGCAAACTCTTGTGCGATTCGATACCACGTGTGAGACGAGCTTGTGAGGCCATGAAGCAGGAGAACATGCTTTGTAGCGTTTGGGTCACCCCAGGTGGTGGCAGACATGATATACGTAGTCACTGTTCAGGGTAGCGTGGCATCGCGAGCTGTGCCTTGATTTGGCTTGGAGGCAGCTCAGCCTCCGTCGAGACTGAAACCCGTAAAAAATTATTACTCGAGTCCTCCTCCTCCTTTTCTCTCCCAACTCTGTTATCGAACTTGGAAGCGAATGGAATCTGTCGAGTCGCCGCCAGCGTTGCGTTCGACCATTTTGGGTTCCTTTCTTCGTGGGCGACCGCGCGGTGCCTCCACTTCTCAGCATCCACCAGCGTCAACCCAGCCAGACTCGCCCCCTTCACCGCCAGCAAGCCCAGTCCCTACAACTTCCCGCGCAAATCGACGCAGGTCTTTTGCACCCGCCAGCCTCATCATACCCAACGGAAACCCTCAGTCGACCCCCGTATCTGCCTCACTCGGCATATCGAACATCCTCAGGCGAAGACGCTCCACCGGTCAACCCACTTCCGTATCCACACCGCCCATCGCTCAGCCCGCAACAGCACCGCCTACTCCCCCTCTCACAGACACCGTCGACATGCCGCTCGCGGTCCCGCCCCAGCTCCATCGCGGCTTATCCTCTGCCTCATCCTCGCCCAACCAGGCCCATCGCATCCGTCTCGTCCCCCATCTCGACTCTCGTCGCACACTCCGCTTCGAGCCCATCACCCGCGATCTCAAAGACGACGACGCCCCACTCCGCATAGGCAGATTCACCGACAGATCAGGAATCGGCCTCAACGCCGCCAACCTCCTCTCTTCCAACAAGCTCGCCTTCAAATCAAAAGTCGTCTCCCGCTCCCATGCTGAAATTTGGCTCGACTCCGGAAAATTCTTTATCAGGGACACAAAGTCTTCCTCTGGCACATTTCTCAACCACCTCCGTCTCTCCCCCGCGGGACAAGAGTCCAGAGCGTATCAACTCAGAGATGGCAACGTCCTCCAGCTCGGCGTCGATTATCAGGGCGGCTCAGAGGACATTTACAAGTCTGTAAAGATTAAAATAGAGGTCGGTAGAGAGTGGCAGGCTGGCGCCAATGCCTTCAAGTGCGTAGCCCATCCTCTTCCATCACCTCTCTTTTTCACCTATTTTCCAGTACACATGCCATCACCCAACTAAAGGCGCTCGCCGTCACCACCGATCCCAAAGACTCATCAAAGGGCAAGCAACGACCCCAAAAGACAAATATCCCGGATTGTTGCATATGTCCGTCTTGCATCATTGTTGTTGCTCCCCCTCATTCTCTCCCTAGGTCTCTTTTCTGTCACCATCCGTCAAGCCCTCTTCATCGCACCCTGTTCGCACGCTTTCCACTACAAATGCATACGCCCTCTCCTCGAAAAGCACGCTTCCGCTTTTTCCTGCCCCCTCTGCCGCAGCTTCGCAGACCTCGACGAGGATGTCGAGGTCGAACACGAACCAGAACCAGAAGACGAAGATATCGACTGGGAAGACGTGGCCGGCGCAGCCCCGTCCGCGCCACACATCATCCCCACCATCTCTGCGCGCCAACTCGCCAGTCCACCCCCGCTCGCGCGTGACGGCGCCGAAACAGAAGTCGAGGGCGACGTCCTCGGCAACGACCATCGCCCCCGACGATCACGTCCGACCGTCCGCACGGACGGTCACATTGCGATCCCGCCCATGGATCCCGTCGTCGATCTCTCAGAGCATGTCGATCTCGATGCGGAGATGCTCGACGTCGATGACGACGAGGAGGGCGTCCACGTTGGGTCGATTTTGAACCACGATCGACACGCGATGGGATTCGTCACACGCGGACCCGGGTTCGGGCTGCCGCTACCTGGCAACTCGTCGGGGGCGCACGACGATGGGTCAGTTGGGAGCGCCGAGGGTGTCATGTTGGCAGCGGGCGTCATTTCGGGACCAGAACCTATCCTTAGCGGGAAGCGGAAGCGCTGACCCTCCATGTGGTGGGGCGGTACGGCATGCAACCGGTGACCCGGATCCGAGATGGCCCGTTTTGATTTATTTTTCCTTCCCTGTTCCTAAACCCGCTCTCATTTGTTGTTTTTCTTTTCTTTTCCGTGCCATAAGGTATGTACACGGGCGGAATCGCATAACCGGCCCTCCCTTTTCCGTGTTTCCTCTTCGTACACTATATCTATCGCGATCCATCGATCTGTTTGTTAAACCATCCCTTCCTTTTTCTCCTTTCTCGCATGTCACCACATTCCCCTTAGTCGACTATGCCCGTGTGTGTGTGTCATTCTTCCCCCCGCGCTTGTGTTAATGAAACGACCGGTGAGATCCGGTAGTGTTTTCGTTTATCATTCTTAGTATATATTGTTTTTTTAATAGCGTCTTGGTTTCCTTCCGAGCGCGTGTCTCGTTCCTTCCTTCCTTTTTTTTTTGTTTTTATTTTATTTTGGGTGGTTGAGGAGACATGGACAGGCGACATAGAGAAAAAGAAAAGAAAAACTGGGAGAAGGGGAGAGGGGGACAAGCTCACTATCGATCACCACGTTTGTATCATAGCCTAGCTAGGACGAGAAAGACGATCCTATTCACATTCATAATCGGGAGGAACCACCTCGGCACCCGGGCTTGACTTTGGCCGGTCCTGTGACGTGAGTCCATGTCTCTATCTTTTCTTTCTTTCTTTTCACAGGATGAGGTGCATCACGGGAAGATGGAATAGAATGGAAGGGCAAGTTCTGCAGAGCATCATGAAGAGAAAAAATGAAAGAGAGAGGGGAATAACGACATGACGAAAATACCACATGAACAGAATCCATATGCACGCAGTCGCACTCTTCCGACTCCGGACCTGCGGCGTTGAATCAGAGTGACATCGTGGCGTCGTACGGAGGACGGTGGCGTATAAGTAGCATGATCCGACGCGCGTCCAGACGAGTCTTCGGATCCTGTTACATAAGTAAACCGGATGTCAGTATGCCGGTCCGAGAGCCTGAGATGCTGGAGAACACGATGCGCATCAAAGTGTAGAACAGAGACTCTGATAGGATAACAGGTTATGAAGTACCCAAGAATCGAAATGTAATGTCTAGTGCAATCTATCGAGCTCTATACCGGGAGAGGAATTTTGAGATAGCTCGTCGCACCACGGCAAGTGGGCGATAAATGTGCGGTGGGCGTGCGGGTGGAGGGGGCAGCGGGGAAGGCAGAGGGGGCAGCAGGGAAGGTGGAGGGGACGGCGGGGAAGGCGGCGGGGACAGCGGGAGATGGAGCAGTGATGAAAACTGCTGTTGCTCGGGAACAGAGGTATGGAGGTAGTCCTCCAGGTAGTCCACCACCTCACGGTGACTCGTGGTTACTGCAATGTCTAGGGGTGTACGTCCCTCGGAGTTGCGTGCACGGGGGTCACAACCTGCCTGGACGAGGATTGTCACAACCTCCAGTAGACAGTCGCGAGAGGACAAGGATCTTTCCCCTGCTAGGACGAGGTGTAGGACTGAATCTCCGTTGGTCTTGCAAACAGACACATCAGCCCCATGTTGAATCATTAAGGTCATCATCTGCAGGACTTGACGGTTGATATATCGAGCTCGCATCACAGTGAGTAAAATATCAGGAGGGAATGGCGCGTTCTGTGAAAGCAGGTATTCCACGAAGGAAACCATACGGTCCCCGCCCCTGTCGTCCCTGAGGCTCATGATGCCCCTTCTCACGGCGATTTCGATGAGTGAGGCACCACTGGCATGAGCGGAAATATTGTAGCCAACGGCGACTAGCAGTTTTATGGACCTTAAGCATCGCGTTTCCGACCAGGAATCCATGGCATGGAGCAGGAGATCGCTATTGGTATCCAGTACATGGACATTGGCTTCTTTGCTGATCAATAAATTGATCAGTGTTTCCCACTTGTCAGGGTCGCTATCATGTCCTGTGCATTGGTAGAACAGGAAGGACAGAATATCAGGGGGAAATGGGACGCCATTTGAGATCAAGCAGTCCGCTACAGAGGGAAAAACTCGCCTGGCGGCTGCGTGGAGAGGGGTTTCTTGTGAGGCATTCGGCGCGAAATGGTGGCAGCCAGCGTCAATGAGGACTCGGGTGGCCTCCAGACATTCTTCTTCGTCTGAGAACTTCATAATATGGTGCAGCAGACCATTCCCGGCGACATCAATGTGTGCTACGCTGGCTCCATGGTCCACAAGGAGGCAAAGCATCGATGAGAAATTATGACCCGGCGACAGGTTGAAAAGCAAGTCCTGGGGTCGCGTGTCATGTGGAGCGGCTGACAGAAGGTATTTCACGACAGAGATGAACCCTCGAGATACAGCGGTGTGGATTGGTCTCATTCCAGCAGAATTGGATACAGAAGTTGGGCAACCAGCCTGAATGAGGACTTCTACTGCCATGCAGCATTGGGTTTCCTCGAGTGTCTTTGTGGCGACGTGCAGGAGGGTGTCTCCATTGTCTTCTCCGACATGCAAACAAGCTCCTTTACACACGAGGAAAGGAACCATCAATACCTGGTGCCGCAGGGCAGTGAACAAGATCGTGCGAGGTATTGGAACACGTTGAGAGACAAGATATTTCATGACGCGCCAAAATCCTCGCCGCACGGCACTGTCAAACAAGTTTGCGCCGCCCGAACCAAGGTCACCCTGAGCAATGACAAACTTTTTTGCCAAAGCTAGATGCTGGTCCTCATCGTCCAGACATTGAGTGACGACTTGTAAGAGTTTATCCCCTTCTACTATACATCGTAAGCCGTCCACGCTGTCCACGAGCAAACGCAACGCCGCTGCCTGTGTTGAGGGATCGGGGTCCAGTAAGGACAAGATATCTGAGGATCTGCCGAACAACAATAGATAGTTTCCAATTTCTTGGTGCTCTTCGAGAGTTCTACCATTCAGGTCGAGGGCTGAGGGTTTGTACCCAGCATCAAGGAGTATCTGCGTAATCTCCGGGAGAATGGATCTATCGGCGGACCGCATGGCGACATGCAGCAAAGGATGTCCGTCAGGATTGAGCACATGTACATTGGTTCCTTTGCTGATAAGCAAACGGATCATCTCGACTCGCTTCAAGAGAGTAACTTGTAGTGCTGCAAACAAGATCCTCGACGGAAGTGACGCATCCTGCGAAAGGAGATACTCCACGACAGAGATGAATCCTCGCACCACCGCGATGTGGACCGGTGGTTTGTCGTCAGCATCGCGCTCGCAAGGGCTGCAGCCAGCTTCTACAAGGAGCTTTGTAATGATGAGGCACCGGTTCTCGTCGGACAGCTTCATAGCTAGGTGTAGTGCGGTATCTCCATTGGGTGCAAGAACATTCACGATAGCTATTCGCATGTCAGCAAGGTGATCCCCTGCATTAAGATCAAAGACCTACCATGAGCCTGCAATGCCGAGGATCGATCTAGAGCTGGTGATATATTCACCGAAAGCAGATCTTCGACGACGGAAATGCATCCTTTTTCTACCGCGACGAGGAGAAGAGTCTCCGCGCAGCCGACCTCAACGAGTCTCCCTGTAGCAAGTGCCACCTCGTCTCTACGATCTACTTGACCATGGTCTTCCGCATCGTCGACAAATGCTTCTAGCAATCCTCGGATTTGCCAGGGGTTGACTGCCCATTTCGAGAATTCCGCTGTTTGTAATAGGCGGTTGATGATATAAAGTGGGAAGTTGTGGGGCTGTTCTCCGAGCACGCGCTCAAGTAACCGAGCGGGGACGATAGATCCGTGCGCTAAGAGTAAATCGACAATCTCCGCATGCCAATGGTCAACAGCAACCTCCAGGGGAATTGCCCTGTGATCTATACTGTCACCCACATCTGGATTGTCCGAGTCAAACAGATCTTCATCAGATTCGTCTACATCCACGGTGTCCGCGTCCGAATAATTGGTGACCGTAGGGTCGACAATCAAACCCCGAAGATTTAAATCGACACCCCGTGCGATCAGGATCCTAGCATGCTCAATCTTCCCCGAGTGTGCAGCGTATACGAGCAGATTCGTTGCCTCTCTTGGTGTAAGGGTTGTACAACCAACAAACGTTCGAAATAGAGTGTCAGACCCAAAAGCAACAAGGATATAAAGAGCGATATCGTGCTCAGACGTTGGCCAAGGATTCCCAGAGCGAAGCGATGGAACCAACCCACACAGTCGATCCCACTCCCAATTGTGGCAGCGTATCCTCACCTGGAGGCCTTCAATGTCCTCGAAGATACCAGAATTGTCCGGTCCCAGATGGGAAAGATGACTGAAGCCATACGAGAGCACATACTTAAGAAGGGGACGGGTCCCTTGAAGCAAGATAAGCATGTTGTGTTGTTCCCGTGTAACGCTAGACGACCGGTCTCTTTCTTCCTTCATCTCTTCGAGGCAAATCGCAATATAGGCCATGCAAAGTCTAGCCAGTCGTTCGTGCGCGTCTTCCATAACAATACGATACCATCGCAGTTCGTCGATAATAAGCTCGCCAACAAGGTACTCCTAAATCATAAGTAAGATACTGCAAAGGCGAGACTCCGCTAGGTGACGAGGCTGACCTTGACACTCATATGAGAGAGCGCGATAATGTCCGTTTCTTCGTGATGGACAACGAGGCTCCTGCAGACTTCCAGTAAATCGGCACCATTCATCAGCTTGAATCTTGAATCTAGCGCCCGATAATCCGGATCGATCATGACCGCTTCGAGGAGTTCGTCCATTCGCAGGGGCCGCAAAGCAGCCACCAGCCATACTAACGCACGCCGTACTCGGCGCGCGTCATATAGTCGCTTGTCAATCGCAATAAGGATCCTTCTGTATGTCTCCTCCAGTCCGTCCGGAAGGCTCTCGAGCACCCTCCGAATCTCCGATACCGATGTACACTTGTCAAGCGAGTCAATCTGACATTGCACCCAGCGAAACCTTGAAACATCCCCTGCGTCAGTCCAATTCTGAAATGCGCATACAACGATTCCTTACATGCCATCTGCCTTGGCACATAATCTAGACCTGATCTCCACCTTCAAGCTCTCTGCAAATGTTCTCAGCCGACAGCGTGAGTCGAGCTCTTTTGTGATGTGTAACGAAATATCAGACGACAATTCGTTTGCCATCCTATCCATCGAGATCGAGGGGAAACGGGAAAGCATCGCGATGACGTTCTAGTGGGGACGACTTGTGACGAATATTCGGACATCATCCTTGGCCATGATAAGGCCATCGAGAAGGGTCTCGACCTCTCTACACTCGTCAAGTGCATCGACGACGAGTAGAGGCTTCCGAGGACATAACTTTGCAATTTTAGACAAGCAACGTGACAATCCCTTGACGTTATAGAAGAGCGCGGCACGATTGTTAGAGTCCTTGAGTAAATCATCGAGCAGATCTTCTGGCTCGACCAGCACAGCACAGAGAGGGGCAACCAACTGGGCGAGAATGGAGCGCATGACTTCAACAGCGCTCGTAGACCGCCCAGTTCGAAAGTCACAATAAAAGTACGCCAATATCTCCTCTTCGTGCTTCGTCTCAAGCAAGTCATCGATCGCAGCAGAACTGTGGGATGGTGAACGGATTTTCAAGGAGTAGCTGCGACCGTTAACGTACGCCAAAACTGTTTTGCCGGCGCCAGCTGGGATCCGCAAAGTTAGTAACATTACATTTCCAGAAAATCAAAGTCAGACCTTTCCCGTGAAGCAACAGCAACGAATTGTTGGCATCCCTCCAGGACTTATACTCCTCGGTCGAGAACAACCATGTGCAAGTATCCAATTGGCGCAGCGATGACGTTTCTTTCTGTTTCGCAGCGCAACCCAATGCGTCAAGGAAATGCAGAAACTTGTTCAATTTCAGCGCTTCAATTGATTTTTAGTGAAGATTACACGTTGGGTGTGGAAGAGTGTAACTGAGACATACATATAGCTTCCCTTTTTCTCAGACTCTCGTCTTCGCTCATCATATAGTTCGCCGCGATAGGTGGATGTTGACGTGGGATTCGAGTGATTTCGCTTGCGGCATTACTGATGTTTTGCTTGAGACCCGCACCCGCCTCGTAATTCCTGAACAACACGAATGTGGGCAGATCATCCCACATGATAATGCCACAAGCACTCACCAGATGTCTCCCGTGAGCAAAAAATGAAAATGCGATTTACGGGAATGGAAAAGTGTACTGACGGCCACAATGACCTCATCCTCACCCTCTGGGCACGAAAATTCAGATGGCACATTGAATGGTTGCACTCCACGGTCGACCTTGAGCAAGTCCTGCATCTCGTTTAGCGTCGCCAAGCACCTTCTGGGTTCGGCGTTGGACAACCAGCCTATTAGACGGTCATCGATGATATATTGACGCGAACGAGAAGGATCGTCGAGGATTTCTAGGATGGCTCTACAGGAAGCTGAAATTGCCTGGAGCTCCATTTCCAGTCGAATAAGGGAGTGCCCTCGGACTTGACTGACGTCCTTGGCATTGGCATACTGAGCTGCTATAGTGTGAATGCATTGCGAGGTTGATACAAGCGAGGCGAGAATCCTCTTAGCGGGGTCCATGATGTTGGTATCCAAACTCCCGTCAAATCTTATACTTTGACGCTGGCATGCGGCGTGGCGCTGTGCACAGGAAAACCTAGTAGTAGGCTGGTCAGCAGACTAAGGAAAGCACAGGGGTTCGTGTCCGAAAACGGCGACCGCGGACATGCGTCTACGTCTACGAGCAACGTTCGAGGCGGCGCGACGCCCTCGTCGAATATGGCGCAGCAGGTAGGTTCGAAGGGCGTCGAGGCTATCCGTCTCGTCTCCCACCTCGATTCCCATCACCCGCGATCTCTACTAAGACGACGCAAAAGTCGCCTCCCGCTCCCATGCTGAAATTTGGCTCGATTCCGGAAAACGCTTTATTAGGGACACAAAGTC
>MU130861.1:10935-22816 GCA_015039435.1 Imleria badia
TCAGAGGACATTTACAAGTCTGTAAAGATTAAAATAGAGGTCGGTAGAGAGTGGCAGGCTGGCGCCAATGCCTTCAAGTATATAGCCCATCCTCTTCCATCACCCCTCCTTTTCACCTCTTTTCCAGTACACATCAGCCAACTCAAGGCGCTCGCGGTCACCACCGATCCCAAAGACCCATCAAAGGGCAAGCAACGACCCCCAACATCCCAGACTGTTGCATATGTCCGTCTTTCATGCATTGTTGTTGCCCCATCTTATTCTCTTCCTAGGTCTTTTTTCTGTCACCATCCGTCTCATCGCACCCTGTTCGCACGCGTTTCACTACAAATGCATACGCCCACTCCTCGATAAGCATGCTTCCGCCTTTTCCTTCCCTCTCTGCCGCAGCTTCGCAGACATCGACGAGGACGTCGACGTCGAACACCAACACCAACCGGAAGACGTGGCCGGCGCAGCCCCGTCTGCGCCACGTATTTTCTCCACCACCTCCGCGCGCCAACTCGCCAGTCCATCCCCGCTCGCACGTAACGGTGCCGAAACAGAACTCGAGGGTGATGTTCTCGGATCTCGACGTAGAGATGCTCGACGTCGATGTGGAGGAGGAGGGCGTCCACGACTGGTCCAGTCTGAACCACAATCGACACCCCGGGATGGGTTCGTCACCCGCGGACCCGGGTTCGGGCTGCCGCTGCCTCGTCGGGGGCGCACGACGATGGGTCAGAGGGAAGCGCCAAGGGTGTCGTGTTGGCAGCGGGCGTCGTTCCGTCCTTAGCGGGAAGCGGAAGCGGTGACCCTCCATGTGGTGGGGCGGCACGGGATCCCACGCGAAGCCGGATTGACCCGGATCCGAGACGGCCTGTTTTGATTTATTCTTCCCTCTTTTTTTCCTAAACCCGCTCTCGTTTGTTGTTTTTCCTTCTCTTCCCTCCTCATGCCACAGGGCAGGTACATGGTCGGAATCGCATAACCGCCCCTCCCTTTTCCGTGTTTCCTCGTTTTCGTACACTATATCTATCGCGATCCATCGATCCGCTTGTCAAACTTTCCGCATGTCACCATATCCGTATCCCCCTTATTCGACTGTGCCATGTGTGTGTCATTCTTCCTCCCGCGCTTGTGTTAATGAAACGACCGGTGGTGTTTTCCTTTATATCATTCTTAGTATACATGGTGTTTTTAATGGCGTCTTGGTTTCCTTCCTTCCTTCCTTTGTCGTTTTTATTTTATTTTGGGTGACCGAGGAGACACGGACAGACGACAGAGAAAAAGAAACGAAAAACAGGGAGATGGGGAGAGGGGACAGCTCGAGGCTATCGACTCTCGATCACCACATTTGTATAGGTAGGACGAGAAAGACGATTCTATTCATAACCGGGAGGATCCCCCTCGATACCTGGGCTTGACTTTGGCCGGTCTTAGTATGTACATTCTTTTTTTTCCTTTCTTTTTACGATACGTGGTACACCGCGAGAGAATGGAATGAAATGGAAAAGCGAATGCAGAGCACCATGAAGAGAAAAAAATGAAAGAGAGGGATGAATAACGACATGACGAAAAATACCACACGAATAAACACATTTATACGGTCGCGCCCCTCCGAATCCGGACCCGCGGCGTTGATTCAGAGTGACATCTTGTCGTCGTCGGACGGTGGCGTTGCGCATGTTCCGACGCGCGTCCATATGTCTTCGAATCCTGCTGAACCGGGTGTCAGTTATGACATCAAATAATATTGGGGTCCGAGACTCGGATGCAGACAACGGGCGTCACGGTTGAAAAAAAAAAGGACGAGACTCACCTCCCGGCGTTGGCGCCATAGGTCCATCACTTTGCCGTTCAGAACTCCAGACCCCAGGCACTCTTACCACTTGTTCTCCTGCTACGGAGGTAATCCTCGAGCTTAGAGTATCTCATGGACACTGCCACCTCGAGAGGTGTACGTCCTTTGGAATTGCGTGCACGGGGGTCACAATCTCTAGCAGAGAGTCGCAAGGGAACCAGTAGCCTTTCCGTGCTAGGGCGACGTGTAGGACTGACTCTCCATTGACTGCGCAAACGGATACATCGGCCCCATGGCGAACCAACAAGGACGTCATGCGTGAGACTTGAGAGGAGCTTTGTCGAGCTTTTACCGTGACCGCAGTCAGTAAAATATCAGGAGGGAATGGCGCGTTCTGTGAAAGACGGTATTCCACGACGGAGACCATGGGCATGGCCACGGCGATTTGCATAGGTAATTCGCCATCGGCGTTTAACATGGAAGAACTGCAGCCAGCCTTCGACCATAGTTTTGTGACCTCTAAGCACGTGGTTTCCGGGTAATACATGTTGGCATCGCGAAGAAACACGAGACGGACCCTCGATGAGATTGAGGAGTCATAACGCGACAACACGCTGGAGAGCAAGTCAGGGTGAAGCCCCCTTCATCAGCAGATAATCATGACTTGGACATACCCAAACATACCCCGAACGGGTAGTGACCCACCCCATCACCGCCTGAATGCATCGTCCCGAGGCCAGGTTGACAATCACGTCTTGCAGGCTTCGAGGTCTGTGCACCGTTCCAAATTGCAGTCCATCGGAACAATATGCACTTAGACCTGTCCCGTCTAGGAGAGATCACGTATGAAGTCTTGTAATACGTTTCTCGTGAGCATGCCAGAGTCACTGCGTGATTCTCCGACTCGTACCCAACGCCTTGGTACATCGAGAAAGAATCGCTGTACAGCAAAAGTCCGGTCATATCTCTAGCCCGACACATCATGAAAGTGGATGAATTACCACAAATCTGCCCTCGAATCCCAATGTGTTTTGTCGTGAAATTTCATTAACGCGCTCTGGTGACTAGGCCAGTCGATTTATCATCATTCTTACTCGACTTGACTCGGGTTGTCAATGCATCATATTATTTCACAACCACTATCCAGGACATCGCAGGTTCCAAATGAGCACCGACGAGCGTGCCCAGTGAACTTGCGTAACTTGATCCGAACGACGACGACACGGCGTGCATACAGGGAGCGATACCAAACGCACGTCAGCGTCAAAAGGAGTCAAACGTCACGCAGACAAACGCATCTCGCGTGCATTGGTTTGATTGATGAATCCGGCGCGTTCAGGCACGGAGGATGCTGAGGGTGGAGGAAGGGCGTTGTGCGACGGGGGAATACGTTCAAGTGACCTGGACGCACATGGAATCTCCTGTGTTCGTGAGGGTTCCATGAAATGGGTGGTGCAGCATGTTGCAGCGGTGCCTTGGCGGAGGAACGTGGGGAAGACAAACCTAAATAAGGTGTGGATCAATAATACAGCGGGATCAAAGTAACATCCACCGTTGCTCTGCGACATTGTGTCGCTGATGACAATATATTCGACAATGACTGGTGCGTGCTGGAAAATCGGGGCTGCGTTGATGCTGACCGTTGGACCAGCTTCTCCCCACGTGGAAATCGATGTCGGTAGCAAAATATTTGCGATGACATTTACAGCAAATGGCGAGTACCTGATTAGTGGAGGTTCTGGAGTTCGAGTCTGGAGAGTGAAAGACGGGGAGGAAATGGCCACAATGGAAGCGAAGTGTGTGCACTGTCTCGCAGTGTCCAAGGATGGCAGATGGATCGCAGCGGGGACATTGCTGAACGGAACTATCGTGTGGGACTCGAAGACTTACACACACTCCAGAAGGATGAACTCATCAGGGCGGTGGATTTCTCACCCGATTCGACTCGACTCGTCTCTGGATCGGGCAACAAGACAGCCATCGTCTGGGACATCACACGGGGAAAGCAAGTACAAACACTCCGCCACAACGATTTGGTGACAGCAGCGAAATACTCGCCGCTCGGTGATCGAATCGCGACAGGCACTCGTGATTCCGTTCAAGTCTGGGACAGCTGCCAACGATGGCCCCTTGCTCGTGGACATCAGTGTTAAAATAACCACATGCTTCAACGGTGGTCTCTGTTGGTTCAACAACCACCTATTTGTCATACACTCGGATAAAATTAAGGAATTCGATGCATCCACCGGATCAGCAGCCTCGGAATGGTCAGTCCCCAGTAGCGACTACGCCTCGTGCATTACCCTCTCGCAGAATGGGGAATTCATCGCATACTCTACAACGGGTACCGTCACGTTTTGGGACACGTCGACACTCACCCAGCTCGTGCTCATCGATCACCCTCGGGACATACATTCCATCTCTCCCGACGACCGCTTCATCGCAATTGGTGGACTGGAGGGTAATATTCTCATCACCAGTCTATCTGGCATCATTGTGAGTAGCATTTCCGGACTACTTTTCCTCCGCTCATCACTGCATAGCATTTAAGCTCGTTGTCTGCTCTATCCCCCACTTTTGAGGAACCTGACACCCAGGTTGACGACGTTGCACTCGACTCTCCAAAGGACGATCAGGTCGCAGAAAGTGTACTCGATTCCAGGGAAAACGACAAGCTAGCACACACCGAAGCATCATTAGCCGAAACAATCGTCAACTCTCGAGACCAAACCCATCACGCACTCGCCAAGAAAGCGTGTTTGGGACATCCGGACCTAGCGATCGAGGATGCCGAAAACGTGAGTCGTCGCTTGCTCTCGCACGCTCGTACATGCATTCTAAATGGCCACAAGTCCATCAAGATTCGTCCATCCGTCAATGGCTATATTGCAAAGAGTGTCGCATTCATTGGCGCAGGAAAAAAAGCAGAGGGTTGTCGCGTGTATGACTTGGCGTTCAAGCACTGCAATATAATGGACGTCGATCTTATCCTTTTGATCAAGGTGTGCATTCCGCCCGCCATGGAGCTTGGTTACTTCTCAGACACTCATACCCCTCAGGCTATCGTTGTGTTTATGGCCGGAGAACACTGGGATGCGATATCCCGCGTCGACGACCTCATCGCCACGGTGCAGTTCAACTCAATATGCTTTGTGGTCCAGGCATGTGCATGGTCTGCTACTACACGGAAATGTCGCCACTGACATTCCCAGCAGGCATATATGTATCTTCTCATTGGAAACGTGCAATTGGAGAACATCAACTACGAGGGTGCGATACAGTCGTTCGAGCGTGCACGATCCCAAATGCGTTCCTGTGTGGGGACCGATCTCCCTGCGATCTCGCTAGTAAGTTTTCTGCCGATCATCTAGCGGCATGTGGACAACAGTCGTCGCCTCTGACAGATATCCGGATGGAAATTCGATGGTCTCGACGTTACGATTCAACAGCGTCTGTGTGATGCCCTCTATGCAGCGGGTCGTAGAAATGATGCAGGCGAATCTCTTCTCAAAATGGTAAATATCCTTGATCAAGCAGTCTATATGAGCGGACCTCTCATCAAGTGGGTTTCTGGTGAATTTGTGTTTAGCAAATCTGGTTTCCGTGTATTCGAAACATCACCCCGTAGATTGGACCCACCGATACCTCTCTGCTCCCGAAGGTGATGCGGCCTCGAACTCAGCTCAACAGCATGAAACGCCAGATCCCACACCATTACTGGCAAAAGCAACACTGGCGAATAGCGAATGGAAGGATGCCTTGATTGCCGCTGGAAGTGTGAGTATATCATTTTGCTTCGGCACCCCTCGCGATTGACACACAGTTCATCCGCAGTTCACGCTTCCAAGAGTCACAACCTATCAGGCCGTATGTGAACGTCTAGTAGCAATCAACCGCGTAACCGATGCAATCGACTGTTTCCACGAAATGATGAGCGAATCGGAAGAAGAGGTCTACGTAAGCGGATCCATGACGGATGGGTTGCTGGTGAGTTCATCTTCCGCTTGTTTGTCTACTATTTGTTCAACCATTTCCGCCAGATTTTACGCAAAGATGTCTCTCCGCTCCAAAAAGCGAGGGTGAAACCGCGTCAGATGCAACCGGTCCGCTTTTGAAGGCGTGGGCGAAAGCAAAATTGACTCGTGACCCGTGGGAAGATGTTTTGGCTTCTGCTGTTAACGTGCGTATTTCTTTCTGCTCTCGTCCCCGTCGTCGGATTCACCCACTGTTGATTTATAGTTCACGGTCCCCAGAGTCACTGTCTACCGTGCCATATGTGAACGCCTCGAAACAATCGACCGCATTACGGATGCGTTCGAGTGTGTCAAACAACTGACGACTGAACTGGGAGGGGAGAACCACCTGCATGGCGAGCATTTGGAATGGGTTCATGGTGAGTAGTGATTGCGCATTCCGTGCAGGTGACGTTGCTTACACAGCTTTTTTTGTTAGACTTCCGTCAGCGTTCCTCCAAGAAACTTGAGTATCTCGGAGATATAGCAGCGGTCGCGCATCGATGTGACGACGCCATTTTCCACTATACGACAGCATTGTCGCTCAATGGCCCTTCCCCACAAGATCTCCTCATCAAGCGAAGCAAGGCATTTCTGGCAACTCGGTCGTGGAAACAGGCTCTAGACGATGCAAACCCAGGTGCATCATTTTTCCCCTGTGCAGGTCACTCTTGTTCACGCAATATCATCAGGCGGTCACGCTCGATCCGTCCTCGCCATGGGGATACGAGATGAAGCGCGCAGCATTACACGAGACAGGAGACTACGACAATGCGGTTGATGCGTTCGAAGTCATGCTCTCGAAGATGGTGGAGTCACCTGATCCGGACGTTCAACGTGAGTTGCATCCTGGATACCCTAATAAAGATTTGTTGACATTATTCGACAGAACACGGTGACCAGTTCATCAGCCCATCGAGTACACGGGCGACAATCCACAAGATTGTTCAGCGCACTACACGTCATTTGCCGCGTGTGCTCATCAACACAACTACAGGTCATCTCCACGATAGAGCTCAGCAGGCAGCTACATTCGAAACCCTCCCGATCTTCAATGAACTTGTATCATCGACGACGACACGCATCGACTACGTCCGGATCAAGCGTGAAGTACGACAGTACTTCCGATACATGATGCTATCGCACAAATGGGAAGACAACGAACCATTGTTCCAGCAGGTGGTACACATGGCGGTGTATGACCTGGATCAATCTCCGACTCATGACAAGCTGCAAATGTTTTGCAAGATCGTTCAGGATGCTGGATTCGATTGGGCATGGAGTGACACATGCTGTATCAACAAATCGGATCACTTTGTACTCCAAGAAGCATTGGTCGCCATGTTCAAGTGGTACCAGGACTCTGCGATGATGATTGTGTTTCTTCGTGGTGTTCGCTCTTCGTCGCGGCGTGGCGCTCTTGCAAAAAGCATTTGGAACACCCGTGGCTGGACACTTCAGGAATATATCGCCTCCAAGGTCATCCACTTCTACACAGAGGATTGGACTCCTTATCTAGATCTGGCGTTGCTGAACCACAGAGAGTCACCGGAAATCATCTCCGAGATGGAGGAAGCCACCGGGGTGTCTGCACAGCAACTGATGGCACTTCGATCAGGGTTAACCAGCATTCGGGAGAAGCTGTGTCTCGCTTCGACCCGTCAGACGACGGAGGTCGAAGACGCTGCGTACTCATTGCTTGACATTTTCTCGGTTACTGGTTTGCCTGCAATATACGGTGCAAGGGAGGGTGCACTAGGACACTTATTGGCGCTTGTCCTTACCGGATCTGGAGACGTGAGCATTCTGGCATGGACTGGGGATTCTGGCAGTTACAATAGCTGCTTGCCTGCCCATATCACCGTATTCAACGAATCAGCAATGTCGCACCTTCCGACACCGATTCCGGAAGCCGAGATGGAAAGAATCGTCACCACGCCAGACTCCTCTTCATTCGACCTCGACGTGGTCCTGAGGTTATACGACCGTCTCAATGAGCTTTCTGCTCCTTGGTTTGCAGAGAATCGGATGAAACCTCCATGCATTGCTTTCCAACTCCCACCTCTTCGAGCGCGTCCGGGCCGCGTTTATCGTGCAGATACTGTCGCGTTTGGGACGGTGGAGATCAAGACGAGGCAAGACCTGTCTCGTATGAAGACACTGTATCTCATTCACCCCTGGCTGGACACTATTTTGGATCACGATGAGGTGCAGAGTGGCGTATCCGATCACGAGGCCACGCCACCACTCTCATTGCATTCAGACGATGAAGAGGTGTTTGACGAGGACATCGACAATGAGTCTTTGTCGGTTCCTGAACCTGAATCACCCACGGCCCCCGTGCGTTCGGTATCATTGGACCGAGAGACGCGAGCACGACGGCTCGTGGCGCGTCTTGGACAGCCATTTGGTGCACTCTTGCTTACGGTGGTGTCGGCGGGTCGGCGTGTTGTGGATTACAGGCGGGTCGCGGCGGATAGCCTGATTACTGTGCAAATTCAAGAGAACGTGTCTCTTGCTGATCTTCTCGACAATGTATGTACACTCGATGTGTTGTGAACAATGGAGTTTCTGGTCGAGACAAGCCTCACATGATGCACTGGCCAGAGTCGCTTTGCCTCACTCGACACGATTCGAGGCCGGAACGAGAGGTGGCGCACTGGCAGCCATGGGCGGGGAAGTTGAACAAGTACCGTTGGTGCGCCACGAGGTGATCGAATCTCAGTGGCAGCCACTTGCGAATCCGTTCGAGTCTGGGACATCAACGATGATCTGGTTATTCGTGGAAATGTAAAAGTAACCTCGAAGCAGAACAAGTGGTCTTCTCAGTGGACCGGACAGTACCGGCTGAAGGCAATTCACACCTTTACCTGAAAGGCGGCCAAGTAGCCTCAACGTTTTCGGCATCACGGGATGCCAGAAGAGTGGGTAAACGCTTTTGCGACATTTGTATATGCGACGCACCCCTCACTGCAACTCTACTGCGGCGGTGCATAGTTTGATCTATCATACCTTGGTACTCTTCTTTTTTTGCTTCTTCTTCTTTCCTTTCTTCGTCTCATATCCCATTTGCCCAGACTCACTTTTTCCTTTTTTCTTCTGGGTAACTCGCATCAAAGCCCTCCTCGCCTCTCCATCTGGAAAAGTTGAAAGATCAAAGTAAGCAGGGGCAAATTCGAGAAGCCTATCGGATGTCCAATTAGCCAACCAGTCATGATCGCTCACGAGGATGCATCACCATTCAGGTCGAACGGCCGTCACCGTCCGGATCCAAGGTCTCGTCGTCACCACGAATTCGTTGTAGATGACCCATTCTGGCGGTTGATCCAGACCGCAAGACGGGTGCAAATCAACAACCTATATTACATCCACCATACCCCGGGCCTGTCAGTCGACTGTCAGCAAGGAAAACGAGAACGAAAACACACCTGATTGTCCTTTATTATCATGTAGTAGCCCAGTTTGCTTTCCTTGTGTGCGACTTGCATAAAGAAGCCACGGCACAATGCTTTCCTAACGTTGTTATTTCTCTTTTTCTCGTCCGCGGTTGACAAGAGGGTCACTCCACAACGCTCCATAGTGTGCTCCAGCTGTCGGCGGACGTTCTCGGCTTCAGCGAGTGCACGTACGGATAAGTAGTTGTTCCTGGCCCAATTTCTATCTCCCTTGTCTATGTGACACGTGAGCAATGAGTGTATACGATGCATCGTATATAGCGCCCACTTTGCATGTACGAGTTGAACACGTTGAGCAACGTCAAGTGGTCGCCATCTGGAACGGTAAGCATAGCCTTGGCAGCGTCTGCCTCTTTACACTGATCAGTCGGTCGAAGCCATACATCGGGTACTGGAAAGCTGAGTAAGTGTCCATTCAGTGCACAAGAACGACAATGCGCCTTTACCCGACAGCATTGCGGTGATCGTCAGAATCTCGTTACTACATTGGAATTCAGGGCTCGAGATGAGCATCTTTGACAGCTTGAGGCGATATCAATACGAGTCCCACGAATGTATAGAGACAGACCTGAGGCTCCAGCGGGAATTCGGCCATAATTCTTCCAAGTGCAGTAAGATTGCCGTCGTCGTCCAGTGCCGCCAGATAGTTCAACAGTTCAAGAGCACGCATAAGTGATTCCGGCGAAGGAGCATCAAGATAATCGAACCGTAAAAGATCCTAGTACGGGGGACGAATGTCATTCCCATTCCGACGACCATCAGCGAGGTCACGTACCCTGATACCAGCTTTGAGCAACACCAATACGGTAGTTGCCAAGTTGCTCCGGAGGATTTCCGGAGGTGTCTGTTCGTCGAGCACTGACATAAAGTCCTTTTCCGTGTACAACCTGAAGCACTTTCCAGGGCGCGTCCGTCCTGCATGTCCTATTCGTTGCCGAGCGGCAGCTTTTGATATTGGGTTCACCTGCATACTCTCAACTCGGATACGCGGGTTGTACACCTTTCTCAGATACAAGCCGGGGTCAACGACGTAAACAATGCCGTCGATTGTCAAGGACGTCTCCGCGATATCTGTCGAAACGACGACTTTCCTTCCTGGAGGTCCACCGGGTGTCTGGGCTTGTAAAGGGGGGTCGAATATTCGCTGTTGTTCAGGTGGGAGGGACGAGTAGAGTGGAATACAGACGAGAGGACCGACAGACTCTGGGTCTTGGTTGACAATATCGTCGGCATGTAGTTTAATTTTCCGACAAGCATCCTCTATCTCATCCGCTCCGGTCAGGAAAAGTAAGATGTCGCCCGGCTCTTCCGCGCGGTGAATCATTAAAACCGTTCGAATAGCTGCACCAACGTGATCAGGCTGGAGCTGCTGCGTGTAAAAGACTTCGACAGGATGCGTGCGCCTGTGTATCTTGAGCAAGGGCGCAATAGAACCGTCCTTGATACCAAAGAACTTTTGGAAATTCAGCGCATCGAGAGTAGCAGACGTGATGATGACTTTAAGATCAGAACGCCTTTTAACAAGGGATCTCAATAAGCCCATAAGAATGTCAGTCGCCAGAGTTCGTTCGTGAGCCTCATCAAGGATGATGGTCGAGTAGTGATTGAGATCGGGATCGTTCATGGCCTCGCGGAGAAGCGTTCCATCCGTTATGTACTTGAGGAATGTAGTACCAGGCTCTGTCATGTCTCCATAACGTATCGCGTAACCGACCTGCTGCCCAAGTTGAACTGCACCGCACGGAAGGTACAGAAATCGTGAGCACACACGATCATCATAGATCAAGAGAGACAGTTCACCGTCCATTTCGTCTGCAACACGCTTGGCAACTGACATGGCAGTAACACATCGTGGCTGAGTACAAGCAACAACCTTTCCCTTGGTGTGCGGTAGGTCCGAGTATGCAACAAACTGCGGTATTCTGTCAACAAGCAGATGTAATTTTGTCAGGTCGTCGTCCGAAATGCACGAGTCTTGGTTGAGTGCAACCTACTGGGTGGTCTTTCCGGATCCAGTTTCGCCAACGAGGATGATAATCTGGTGACGGTTGAACTATGGCTACGTTGTCAATATGCTCGGTACACAAATTGGCGTAGCTGTCGCGATGCAAATGTCGACGCACCATCTTATAGAACTCGTCCATTTGAGCATAGACCGGAAGTTTTTTCCGTGTCTCCAAGATTTTCTTGTACTGCGGAGTGTGCGGAAGATTTGTAAAGGGATTGACGTCGTGTTCCTAACGCGCAGGAGAGGTCATATGGGTTATCTCAGAATAACAATCGCAGTATCGGATCGCACCAAGGTCATGCGGACTTGATTGGCATTCACCTTTCGAGGCAGGAAGCCGGACAGTGGCGAGAGGCTGGTGTATCTCTGGCTGGCCGGGACTCGGAGGTGCGCGAGATACGGGTTTTCCGTTTGTCCAGACATAGGTAGGATAGAAGGAACTCGAAAGGCCGCAAAGACACCCTGCTATGCAGGGAGTGACCTAACCCTAAAGGGAGATGATGTGAATCGGGACTCGATCATCAACAAATGGCAGAAGAAAACGGCGCGAGTCACGATGCTGTGTATGAATAAAGTTCCAGAGGCGGGCCAAGTGATTGGCGGGATTGCAACCTTGGGATCT